>MQRK01208805.1:384-11100 GCA_001938485.1 Girardia tigrina | reverse complement strand
CCGCCAACACCGAGAGAATCACCATCTTTGGAGTGATCACTGTTTTGCCACGATAGCTTGTAATAAAAGCGAAACGCAAGGCGTTTGCAGTAAGATTTATTTCGAATTATAAAACTACTTCGACGATCACCGATTTAAACAAAGGAATATTTTTTTCCTCGAATTACACTTACATTATTTTAAAATTTAATTTTACATACGGAAATTTTCTTTAATAGTTCATTTTATTTAAAAAAAATCATTTTAATTAGTAAAACATTATTTTGATTATAAATATGATTTTCAATTTAAAAATTTCCAAAAATTTAAAGATCACCAAAAAACCCCTAACAGTGGTTTCCGTCTAAGGTTTCTTTAATGATTTTAAATCTGCTGTTGAAAGGTGTGATGTCATCGGCTAAGATGTTATGTCCTAAGAATTGAACTCTGGGTCTATAAAACTTACATTTCTCCGGTTTGATTTTGATTTGGTGAGTCTTGATTCAGTTGAGAACATCGGCGGTGCTCATTTAACGCGGTGCTCGTCAGTGTTGCGGGATGCGACAATTATATCATGCATGTAAGCCACTGTGTTGTTCAAGCCGTATAGTACGTTATCGATGTTGATAAACTATGATGCAATACATTTTCATTAATCTATTTACATAATTCTACTACTATTCTACAATATTTGCCATCTGACGGTTTGACATATTCGTGTAATCTTTTAATGTGGATATTTTCGCCATTTCGGCTTCCGTTAAAAGTTTGCCACGCGCCATTGTTAACCAAACGATTTTCAGACGAGAAATGAGTCAAATCTATTATGAAATTGTACAATGAGGTTTGAGAAGGCGGGTTTCAGTACATCACAGCAACACAGATCATAAATATGCCACTAACACAAATTATTTTAAACAAAATGTCACTAGTCGGTAAAATTATTTCTCACTTTGAGCATGCAATAAATCATAAAAACTAGAAATGATCCAAAACTATAAATATTTTTAAAATATTATTTTCTATGGTAATTGCATAAATAGTCAATAAATATATTGTTAAAAAAATCGAAACGAAATTCTTTGATTTTTGATGTCTTTTATAAAAATGTTAGTGTTGGCAAAATTATTTCCCTAGTGTATATATGTCAGAGGCGGCTTCAGGGGGACGAACACGTGCGACCGCGCAAGGCCCCGCGCGTTGGAGGGCCCCACGTTTTTGGTACATACATATTTATACCAAAAAATTATTTTTCAAAGTAAAATGAAAAATATCAGCATTCATCTTTCAATGGTATTTTCAATGCGATTACTATTATTATTATTATTAATTACTATCATTAATCATATTACTTTTATTATTGACAAATTAAATTTTGCAATAAACAGCTCATTTTATCTTATTTAGGTTTTCAAAATTTATTTAAACAAGGTAATAATTAATTGGATTTTCTTTAAAGGAGATTAAAGGATTTTACGTTAAAGGAGATGAGGGAAAGCTAGGACTGAAATTGAAAAATCGTATCATTTTATCAGTTCATGATATGGGAAAAAACTCCAAATACAATAAACCAGGATGCTCTATTCGACTAATATAATTTGTTGGTTGATTTGGTAGAAGTAAAGAAAAATATTTGAAACGAACAAAATATCTTGAACGTATAAAAACTGAAACGTCCCGCTTTTTTATCTAAATCATATGGTAGCCCTAATTACAGCGAATAAGATGATTCAGAATTAATTATTGGATTAATTTCGTCGTCTCCTGTACAGATACAATACTTAGCTTGCTGATAGAGCCTTTTAAAGCATTTTTACCAACTTTGGGTGATAACTTTACAGAGATAAGCGCTTCGTGTCATTTATCTGTTTTCTTTTACCAAACAACAACTCCAAATATATATCAAAGGGGGTTGATATGTGATTGAAAGAATTAATCGAGGAAAAAGACCATCTAATTTCAGTTTTGAATTTGCAAAAAAGCCGCTACAAATACAATACATGTCATTTTACTATGTTGAATATGTGGCTGAATGTTTTATTTCAAACAGGCAACTCGACGCTTATCTGCGAAGTACTCTGAAAATGACTTTTACGAAATAAAGTTGAAATATTTGTCGCACTTGAAATTCAGAAAGATTATGTAGGATTGAGTATCGAAGAGCAAACAAACGTCTTCGTCATATTATCAGCGATTATGACTGTAGTGGTCACCTTTGTAAGAAAAATTTAGAAAATTAATTTTTTTTATAAATATTTATACATATAGATTAAATATATTAAAATTACCATATAAATTATTTATAACACAAATAAAAAAAATTTGTTTATTCGAATTACATTTTTTGTGAAAATTTGAATTTTAAATAAATTTTCTACTTTTCTCAATTTTCAATAGTTCTATGAAATTATTCCGGAATTATCCGTTGAGTATTTTTTGAACTCTACAAAAATGTCAATACGATTACAGGCGGATATCTGAGTGAATGTGCTAACTATATCGATTATAATGGCTAAATGTTGTTAAAATATGATTTTAAAACATTTCATTTTGTTTTTTCTGCTACTAATATTTTAAATTTTTATATCTATAAACTTACAAATATTTTCAAAATAAGAATTCTTCTCATTCCTTTTTCTGTAATTATTTGAAGAAAATAGTTTATTTTACTTTTTCAAAAGATCTTTGGATTAAATGCATTCTTCTTTTTAATTTTTATAAATTTATATGTTTTATTTTCTATCTTTGTGTTGTATTAATAAAGGTTTGGTGTTATGAATTCAAATATTCTATGAAATAAATATGAAATTCAAATTTTCTGTTGGATACGATTTATTTGAGTAACTGTAAAACTGTTCTATCGTTTGCAGCTGCCCTCAAAAACAACACCGACACATTCGCCACAGAGACAGCAGCAATAGCAATTGTAAGACATTCCCTCTTGTGATTGATACTGACACTTTATCCGATTGTATCTCTCATAGAGAATCTTCATCTCAACAAGGATCTCTCAATAACTTCTGGAATAAAGGATCTCCGGCGAGAATTCGATTCCGAAAGAATTCTATGAACGAGAAATAGAGGATAAACACATAATCCATTAACATTGCCCCCACAACCCAGTCAGTTGTTATGGCTACTAAGGAGCTGATTAGCATGGGTTATATGACTTCTTTGATACAATAACAGATTTATTATTATTATCTTTAATACATGCGATATAAATAACAACCATAACAAATTACTCTTCGTAAGATCGTCATTATTTATGAAACCATGTGAATTGTTAAGACGCACTCCAACTCTCAAATAGTCAAATTATTCATGGCCCCTCCTGGGTACCGCCTCACAAATTACTTGACTCTTTAAAGTTCTGCCTAAACAAAGTAACATTTAGTAACCAACAGTTATGACTCAGGATCCGTTCAAAGGAAACAATTCAAACATAATGATATAAATTGTGAATTTATATCACTCATTTTTGAGAATCCGTTTTTCTACCAAATTAATTAGAGTTAAATTTTTGAAATTCATCAAATTATTTATAAAATAAAGTAAATCTCCCCTTCTTTTGGCATGTACCTGGACTCATTTAATGCTTCAGTCTTGTCCCAGGGACCCTGCCACCAAATGTCTCTCTTCTGTAGCACCTATGTGAACAAGTTTTGGGTGTTACAAATATTTTGTCTGGCTGCAAAGAAATATCAGATTATTTTAATCAATTTTTAAAATCTGTGAGACTTAGTGATTATTCCAAAAATGAGAGATCGTGGAGCACAGTTCGATGCTCATAGTTGAGAATTTTGTGGAATATACTCTGTCTCGAATATTCTTCTTATTTCTTGAAATGTGATTTATGAATGGCATTTACCTGTTATGTAGACCTTCCAATCATCCTTACGAGATAGATTCATTACGTCTTCAATCATGTTGAAAAGTTAATGAAATTTTGTGTCTCGGATGATATTTGATGTCATTGGAGTCAAAAAGAAAAATGGATTGGAGATTCTAATGAGAATTTACAAAAATGTATTTTTAGGTCTAATTTAATTGTCATAAGACGTTGTAAATCTCGAAGCTTATTTGCACTCTAAATTTGGAGTTACATCAGACTGAATAAAGGAATCAACAGTAAGACTTTTGGAGAAATATGTTTTGGAGTCTGCAGGTAGAGCAACTTTCTCGACATTGATATTCCTAAATCATAAAACGAGACAACAAAAAAGAAACAAATTACAAGAAAATATTTTATTTAAATGAACAAACGATTTTCAAAGGTCTAAAACAAATAAAACAATTAGTTAATTATAAATTATATAACGTTATTGTTGATCTTGAATTCTTATGTTCAGTGACACAAACTCTCTTGATCTATTTGATCCAATAATATTCACAATATCCCCTGATCCCGGTTCGATAAGGATCTTTCATTGTTCTAGTGTGATCAATGATTAATAAAATGCAATGGCAGATTTCGTAGAACAAATTGTGAGAAATATCGATTAGCTGGGACTCAGTACGAGCATAATAACATCGTCCAATCAGAATACGGGAGTCACTCCTGCCTGACAAATGTCTATTGGTAGTGGTAGCAGCATAATTTGGCATTGGATGGACAGATTTTGTAGTGTTTTATGAGGTCGTCAATGACGACTCATCGTACACTTTACTTGTATTAAATTTAACTTTGAGGTCTGTCGCTTTAGTAAAATTTCAACTTTTCAGAAAACGATAATATCGTACTTGAAAGATATTTATCATGTATTACTATGGCTACATTAAAAGTAGAAAGCCGTACAAAACAGCATCAAACAACGTATAATACTAAAAGCAGTAGCATCAAATTATGTACAAACGGTCAAGCAAATGATAGATTGCAATACACTTTATGACTACATCCGATATAAAAAATTAATAAACATATTGAATTTTGAGCAAATATTCTAAGAAGTATATCAGAACGGATCAAAAAAATTATGATGAATATTATATTAGTGAATCTAATAAGTTTTTTCCAAATGAAAGTAAAAATATTTTCTTTAGGAAGCTGTTTCATGTGTAATTTATATTGAACTTTTGTAATTGGACGTAGATGTGAGTTGTGATCGTTTACCTACATTCAGGTACTCCGAAATAGGTACCCCTATACAAGTCAATCAGATACATAATAAAATTTTTAAAATGTCAAATGTTGTTTAGAACTTTGTGGAATTCGTTCCTTTGATGATAACCAGTGGTAAGACAATTTAAAAATCAATTCAAAAAGGACTCAACTTAATGGGGAAATAAGCGAGGTAAAAAAGCCATGGAGATATAGTGTAGACCTCCCATCTCTTTCCACCAAAACTAAAGAGTCACTAGCAGCACCCCGATCAGCTTCCTTTGGGGTCTATAGTATCGGTCTTTGAGATCTTTTCGATTTCCCTGAAAGAAACGACCACCCATTTGTTGTACTTAAATCATTCTGTCTCCTAGCGCGTGGTGCATTTGCTAGAGTTTAATAAACTAAAATAAAGGTTTATGATTAATTATGTTTTTTTTCTATTGGTTACTACGTTCTTTCCATATGCTCTACGATTTTTCACGAAGCTTTTTGTTGCACTAAAGCCGAGTTGAAATTCATTCGACAATCGAACACGAATTACGTTTGTTTTTCCAGATATTTAAATGGAGTTAACAATGCTCATTTCAATGGTAAATTTGTTTTAAAACGTTTAAACCGATAAAAGCATCATATATTTAGAAACATGGCGTTAACAATCAAACCAAGTCGTTAAATAGGTGAGGAAATAGTACTACATTTCTGAATTTAAAATAAAAAAACTAGTTGTTTGTAGTAGAAAAAGCTGCAGCTGCAAAGGATTTTACCTTTCAGTAACTGACACGTAATTAATCTGAGTTTGTAATTGAATATATTGTAATTTCTCTACATTATTGATCAAATATAATACGAAAGATACCTGACTACAAATTGCAGTCTATTGTTCATCCATAATGTAGTTGTAGTAAACATTTCCCACAAAAAAATCAAACCACGCTAAAATTTTAACAAATTTAAATATTATTTAAATGTAATTTGAATTTCTTTTATTTTTTTATCGCAAATCTATTTAATAATTACAAAATTAAAATTCCCAGAAGTTTTTTTTCACAAAGAATATCGGGATCAATCGACCCAAGAATTTTTCCACATGAAATTAAATGTATAAATAAAAAAACGAAAACAATTGTTTTAATGGTTCAATGGAAATAAATCGAGTGTCACAAATTCAAAACCAATTTAGACATTTTTTAACCGTGAGCGAACTGCCGAAAAATCATATAAAATTTATTTTGTGATTGTTAGGAATTAAAAATGTTAGGAAAATTTTTGAAAGAAGCTTATATTAAATATGTACAAATTAAAATTTTTATATAATTAAATATGTAACATTTGAAAAAAAACAAAATTACTAAAATAAGGAAGAGCAATTAAATTGCTAATAAAAATTTTTTGAGAGTTTTAATATAATATAAAAAGTAAAAAAAGTGTATAATTTTTATGTGAAACGATTTTAAAAAAGTAATAAAATTAAATGAAACGATTAAATATTTTAAAGTGTTATCGTAATTTAAAATTGATTATAGACGTAATAAAAAATCAAATATGAATATTTATAAGTATTTTTATTTATATCGGTTTAAGATTTATAAAACAAATAGTTTCTCAAAAAAAATAAATTTGTTTAAATATTAGATTTAAACATTTTTGTGGTATAATAAAAGTTTTAATGTCTGCAACTAATAATTCCGACGATGTCCCAAGAACCACTAATAGTGATCAATAAATTTTGTATCCGATTCTATCTTTTCCTTGTTTTTTGCAAATGGGAACGGCCATGGAAACTCCCACTTCAGTAGCGTATATAAAATAACAATCACCTAATCTTGGAAGGAGGAACTAATGATTGGAGAAACTAAATATGACACGTTAACACCCAGATAATGTTTATTAATGCTGATTATGAGGTATATTGTGTAATCTGACCAACATGGTAACAAATGCTATATTTTTATCGGTCTCCAGATAATGTGATGTTGTACAACTTTTCATTTGTTAGAGTGGAAATAATGAAACTCCACCATATTCAATTTAAGTCGAAGCTGGCAATGTCTGACATAAAAGAAGTCATGAAAAATACTAACAAAAAATTAAAAATTTTTAAATGGTAAATAAATACCGATATTATTCAATTATCTTTCTTCCTGCGGAAACATTTAAATTAATTATTTTTTTCCAAAAATGATCATTTTCGTCAGTAATTAAATTTGGAGGATTAATCTCCATTAATCAGTAAATCGTCCTTATAAATTCTCAATAATTAATTAACCCGAAAAAAAAGGATCATAATATATTAAGAATTAATAAGATCGAAAATTTGTATGCGACTCACCACACCTGTGTGAATATTGGGATCAGCTCCGTTGTTGATCAAAAATATTCAAGCCTCCTTGTGGCCACAGTGTACCACTGAATGTAGTGCTGTCCGTCCATCCGCGTCTTGGGCGTTTATGTCGTCCATTCTTAACATAGGCATCAGCTCTACCAATGTATCCCATGTTGTTTTGATGTCGCTACGTGTATCGGTGTCGATTTCCCGATTTCGTCGATTTGATGACTATTTTTACAAGACATTCAATTATTTATAAATACATTTTTTTAATAATAAGTTTAAGAATATTTTTATAGCTTATTATTAATTAACTATTAATCAACAGTGGATCATATAGATCATTTGTCCTTTGTTAGAATGTTATTTTTCAGAATGTGTGATGTATTCCCAGTAGTAAGAATCTTTTGAACGAGATTGAGCTGAAAGTTGATGAAAATATCATAAAATTGTAACTTTACAAATACTCAATTTCCAATAGATTTCTTCACTTTACAAGAGACATTTTTAAACAGATTTAGGATATGATATTGTTGTATTAAAAATGTAAAAATATTACGGAATATTTGACAGTTTGGATGGCTCATGGAAAAACAACCAATTTTAATTATTTGGAGAATATTTTGTGACCCAATTTCATGTGTACGCGACAAACAAAGTTCATATATATATCTTAGAAGCCCATACTAATATTTAAATCAAGTTTGGATGGAGCCAAAAATTTAAATAATATATTAGAATAATGGCACTACATTTAAGTTTTTGAAAAAAAATACTGTTGATTTGCAATTGTACCTAATTAATCGAAGATACGTACAATCCCATGGATATATCTCAGAGGGAAATAGTTACAAATTTGATGGTTGTTAACCGGATTTGATTAGTCGTTAAGGTGATTTTTATGGTTGCAAAGTGATAGGAAGCATTACTAAGGTACCGGGGACCAATCAGAAGCGTTGCTTAGGAAACTTAAAGAAACTTTCTATGAAATAGACATAGACAAATATCCATTACTCCTACCTCCCAAAATAGAATTTGCCCTAAACAACGAAAGGAACTGTTTTATTCAAACTTGTGGTTCAGAATTTGTGTTGCAAGTCGAAGAAGCTATGGAATTTCAATCTATGTCCATATATTATACAATTTTGGGCTAATAAAGAAAATACCATCAGTCTCTCTCAGTCACCAAAGTGTTGATTGTTCACATAATTACTCAAATACATCAAAATACTCAGATTGAATCAAAATTTCTTAATCACATCATTAAAAGGAAAGTGACATTTAAAGATTCGGTAGAATACATTGAAAATGACATACTTAATATTATAAAAGAAGAAGCACTTCTTCCACATCCTCCAATTGAAGAATATTTTGGAAAGAATAACTATATTATAATCAAAGTTAATAACTTAACAAGTTCCATTAAAAATTTGTATCCCTTTACTTTAAGTCATACAAACAATTACTGTCTGAGTAGATAAACATGTATTGAGCTATCTTTTTTTAACATATTCAGAGATATTTACTTACACAAAATCTCCTTCGTATCGAAAGCACCTCAAAGGAGAGAATATTCACGAATATTATAATTATCTTAATTCAACAAGATCGAAATTAAATTTCATAGAAAAAATGAGAATATAATGGCTTTGGGAAACTAGATTTCTTAAAAATAAAGACTACAGAAGACATTAAATTTCCAATGAATATAGTAGAATAGATCAAGAATACAATGAAGCAAAACGACTTGAAACACTGGTCATAAACGCCCATGACATTTATAAAATGATGGGCGAACTAAAATCAAGGAAAGTCAAAATGGTAAATCAGTGTGTTCCGTTTTATAAACAGAACCTATAAAATAAAAACTGCTTGCTTGGAAGTTTGGGATATTATTCCAATTAATAAACAATACACCATAAAGATTTAAATTCTCATTTGTTGATTTTTAATAATATTTATTTGTTAGTTTTCAAATTTTAAAGCTTCAAATGATAGGAACTTTTTCTTTTGTGAATAAAATGAAAGAATATTCTAGAATTTATTAGGAGTTTTGGAAGAAAATGAAATGATTATCGAATGTTAGTCTACCTTTCACCCTATGATAAGACTTTTAGGTTTCAATGATAAATGCTTTCTCCTATAATTATAATTTTACATAATAATAATAATCTTCAAAGTAATGTTTTTTTATTTATTTATATTCTTTTTGGTTCCCAAGAAAGAAGAGGAAGATACGTTAAAACAGAGGAAAAGATCAAGGAAGTCAGACATTAGTGAATGAAAGAGAAAAAGACAATAATAAATTTCCATAGGCAATTATTAAATTTCAAAAATTTAAATAACTAATTAATATAATCAATGACAAAGTTATAATCATAATTAGAATAATTCCGGCATTGATGATTCAGACTGCCGAAATATCTCTTTAAATTGTGAAAATAAATCAAATCTTGGTCTCAAATACATTATCTCTCGAGCTTAACTAACGAATATTTTCAACCAAACAAAGAAAGAAATAAAAGATTCTATCAATATACGTTTTTGACTATTTTTGCCTATCTAACGTAAAAGTGACATTAGTGATACGTTTATATATTTTTTGACAGTTAATTTTTATTTGTTCATAATCTGTAATTAGTTACGTGGTGGGATCCCTAAGTCCTTAGATTCGTTGATAAATAAGATTGATGTATATGCCGTTGATACTATAAATAGATGAGCTATCATTGGTAACAGATATGACTCGTCATACCAACCTGTGTGTGTGAGTGGTGCGTACAGCCATTATTTCACTTTTTACTGTAGACATGGACAGTTACGTCGAATATCGCAGCATGATAAAATTTCTGCTCCTGCGCAATATAAAAGCTGCGATATTTTTCAGCAAGTGCAGTAAGCTTACGGTGACCAGTGCCATCTCGTGCAACAGTGTATAATTGGATTAGAGACTTTAAACATGGCCGACAATCCGTTTTTGATGCTGAGAGATCAGGACGACCGTGTGATATTTTACACGGGAAAAGTGATTTGCGCATGAAGATCGTGTCTGAAGAGAGACGAATAAGCACCCGTGAACTTGCACAGCGTCTATCCATTAGATACTATTCTACATATGATATTCTGCAATCATTTATAAGTAGGGGAAAAATGTATGTTCTCCACCAGACCCCCCCCCGGGGGGGGGTTCGTAACTATTTACCGTGGTTGCCATGGCAACGGTCGCGGTTACCATGGCAACGGTCACGGTTACCATAGCAACGGTCGCGATCACCTTAGCAACGGTCGCGATTACCATGGCAACGGT
>MQRK01208798.1:843-23112 GCA_001938485.1 Girardia tigrina | reverse complement strand
ACGTGTTAATATATGTAAAATTTTAAATTGTAATAAATGTTATTTTTCTGTTGTATATTCATTTTTTGAACTTTATGTCATTTTGTTCTCAAATAGCTGCCGCACCCTGTAATTCAAATTTTTCTGGGGGGGCATTTTCTTAAATTTTCAAAATATTAATTGTTTCGGATAGTTCACAAATTATAACAGAAATATTTTAACGTAATCTTATTTATAGTCAGGTAAAAAACAATGAAGTAATTAAGCTCATAATTGAAATTTTTTGGAGGGGGGATTTTCTTAAATTTGCAAAATATTAATTATTTGGATCTTTCACATTTAAACTTAAACATTTTAATTTATCCTTATTAAATGTTAGTTAAAAACTTTAAAGTTATTTTTTAATTTGGCAAAATATTAATTATTTTGGAAAGTTCACCTTTTAATATTAAGGATTATAACTTATTCTTATTATTATTCAGTTAAAAAACTTAAATTTTATCAAGACCATGATTCAATTTTTTCAAGGAGTGATATTTTTAATTTTGCGAAATATTGATTATTTATGAAAGTTCACGTTTTAAAATTAAGGATTTTAACTTATTTTTATTATTATTCAGTTAAAAAACTGAAATGTTATTAAGACCATGATGCAATTTTTTCGGGGGGGGATATTTTTAATTTGCAAAATATTACTTATTTTGGAAAGTTCTCCTTTTATTAGTTGATGCAAAAGAAATGTCGTTTTTAATGTATTTAATATTCATTGTTTGAAATATTTAGAAAATCATTAATAAATAGATTCATATTTAAATTTACTTTAAAGTTTAAACTTTACTCTATATTTTGATACCAAGTATGACATTATTGTTGTTAATTTAATGTGTATTTATTTTATTTTAGAAATGTTAGAAAAGAAGGAAATGAGAACCATTTTATTCTACGATTTCAAACTAGGTCGAAAAGCGACAGAAACGGCTTGGAATATTAACAATGTATTTGTACAACATACCACTAATTTATGAACAGTAAAACGTTGGTTTTCTAAGTTTCGTAGTGGCAACGAGAGCCTTGAAAATGAAGAACACGGTAGTCGACTATCCCAAGTTGACGACGACCATTTAAATAAGTTAATCAATGACAACCGGATTAAAAATTCAGGGGAAGTCGCTCAAGAACTCAACGTTCACCAATCAACAGTTGTTCGCCATCTGGAGATAATCGGGAAAGTGAAAAACCTGGACAATTGATGCCGCACGAATTAACGAAAATCAAAAAATTGTCGTTTTAACGTGTGTTCTTCTCTGCTTTTTCGTAATCAAAGCGCCCCGCTTCTGGATTGAATTGTAACGTGCGATGAAAAATGGATCCTATACGACAAGCGGTGACGTTCACCTCAGTGGTTAGATTTCAATGAGGCTCCGAAGCCTTTCCCGAAGCCAAATTTACACAAAAAAAGTCATGGTTGTTAGAAGACAAAAGATCTCCACTAAAATAGATTTAATAAAACTAAATCACAAATGCACATACTTCAGTTATATACATAATAAAAGGAGAGTAACAGGTTAACTCTACTCTTGACCCCGTAATAGTTATACAATACAAATTTAGAATTATTCTGAATTTCTTGATTGCGTAATATTTTATTTAATTAATTTAAATTTAATTTTATAATATCTCACAATGGTAACTGTTTGGTGGTTCGCACACGGTTTAATCCATTACAGCTTCCTAAAACAAGGCGAAACAATTACAGCGGAAAAGTATTGTCAGCCAGTTGACAAAATGCACCAAGAACTACAAAAAAACCGGCCGGCATTTCTCAATAGAAAGGGGACAATTCTTCTGCAGGACAACGCTCGTCAATATTTTGCAAGAAAGACCATGCTGAAGTTAAACGAACTGGGATCTGAAATTTTGCCTCATCCACCACACTCACCAGACCTTTCTCCTACAGCCTATCATCTTTTCAAACATTTCAAGCAGTTCATTCGCGAAAAATGATTCAGAAACCAAGAAGATGCTGAAAGAGCATTGGACGACATCATCGCCTCCAGAACTCTAGAATTTTATGAAACTGGAATAAAAAAACTTGTTATCCGTTGGCAACAATGTGTGTAATGTAATGGATTTTATTTTAACTAATAAAGTTAATTTTAAAGAATTTTATGTTCATTTAAAGTTGACGGTTAAAAAACGACATTTCTTTTACATCAGCCTAATAAAATTAAGGTTTTTAACTTATTCTTATTATTATTCAGTTAAAAAACTGAAATGTTATTGTAAGTAGCGTTTATGCCACTTTCATTATTATCAAATTCCGAAGTCATAATTTAACACCACCAAATTTATTAATATCAACAATTCACATATTTAAACAAATTTCTTGTTAATTCAATTATTTCGCCCAAAATTAATTCATTAAATTCTTTCGATTAAATTTTGAAAATCTACGAAATTTAAACTTTAAAATATATTTCCATTTTTTACGAAAATTTTACGCAATTTAAACCTTAAAATAATTTTACATTTTTTTACGAAAATTTTACGAAATTTAAAATTTAAAATAATTTTAAATTTTTATGAAACTTTATCATAAAAACTAATTAATTTAAATTTACAATAAGCCCTTTTATTAAAAAAATATTTCTTAAAATATTAATCCGTTAATTATTTATTTTAAAATTTATTTGAACTTATTTCATAACTTTTATTAAAATATATCAATTGTTATTACTGTAAGCATATTTTAAATAAGTATTTATTTTATAATATTTTTATTCTACATTTTTATTTTTTAATTTATTTCTTTTAAATTTTCAAATTAAAAAATAATAAACTATTTTGGCGAAACTTAAATTTAAACTAACCCATCATAATTATTCAATTTTTTCGGGAGGCTTATTTTTAATTATGCAAAATATTGATTATTTATGAAAGTTCACGTTTTAAAATGTTAAGCATTTTAACGTATTCTTATGTAATTTTAACTTTTCGGGGGTATTTATCCCCTTAATCCCCATGTGTACACGCCTGAAATTCTATATAGTGTATTGAATATTATAGTCAATATTAAATCATAAAAGTATACAGTAAAATGTAATACATGTAGAAACAATCATCCTCCTTCAGTCTTTTTGTTATATTTTTCAAATTTTGCCTTTTAAGTTTTACAGATCAAATTATATTTCTTGCTCTATTGAGATTATACGCTTTTCAGCGGACTTATACGTTAATTGTTAGATGTATCACTCTACATTTATGTCTTTCGTGCTTATAAATTCTTCTGAGGAAGAGGAAAAGAGATTTGTCATCAAATTCTCTTGATTTAATTAAGATAATATTTTCTTGGTTCAGTATTTTTATAGAAGTTGAAAGATATTTGCGAAAGAAACGAAATTACATTTTTAATTTAATTTTTATAATAATATTTACAAATCTGTTTAATTTTGGCATTATATATATTATAAAGAACACAGACAACACCTTCTACTGCAACATAACTCTCAGAATTGTTTCTGCGGATTATAACAACACAGTCTTATACATACGAGATGATGTCTCTGGACTTAATTTTGTAAGAGGGACTTATTCTATATCCAACAACACCTTGTTGGAGCAAGGAGCTTTGGGACAGTCTGAGGGTGTAATAAACGTTTCATATGCCATCTCAGGTCAGTATTATATTTTTATATATTTATTTCTGTCTTAATTTTTGTCCATTTACAAATCAAACATTATTCAAACAAACGATTTCAAATTTTGCAAAATTATTTTAACATTATTAATTTTTAAAATATATCTTAACCCTTTCCTGGCTGAATTAAAAATCCTTAAATCACTTTCTGCAACTTTCAAATGATAAAAATAAAAGGACGGTTGACAAAATACGTGTTAAAATAATTTTTCTTTAAAAGAAAAATCTTCCTTATTCATCAGGATAAAAATTTTATTCATATTTTTTCCATAGATTCCTATAAAATATTAAAATGAAACATGATTCCATATGACATCAATAGTCAGGAAAGGGTTAAACGATTTATTTGAATTTGAAATACTTATACAACAATTTGATTTTAATGTAAAATTTATTGATTTATTTAAATAATTATTGTTAATAGGTTAAAACAATTTTACATTTTGAAATTGAGCTTATAATCATTTAATTAATTTTAAAAATACTTTTTGTGACATTCAATATAAATATTACTTTTTTGTTATGTGAGGGGCTTCCAAAAAGTTCGTTGAAAATCACTTTATCAATAAAGTCGCCTCGTTTCTTCTATTTCTCTCATCGCTTCTTCAGATTCTGAATGTCGATATTGAATAAGGCTTTAGGCGCATCATAAATCCACTTGTTGACGGCTTCCAGTATTTTCGTTGACTTTCATTTTTATCTAGAACATATGACTTTTCTGCTCTCCAAAAGTAACCCAAAGAATAAATAATCATTATAAGTAAACTATAAAAAAGGTAACTTTTAAATTAAAATTCTATTTGGTCATTAGTTTTCTATTGTTATTTTCACTTTTTTTATTATTAGAAGTCTTTATGTGTTAAATTACATGGTTTCCTATGTTATTTTTGAAAATTTTCCAATCAGTTTAAAAAAAATATTTTTATTAAAATGTGTGAAAAAAATCATATTATTTCATAAATTCATCATTTATTTTATCATTATTATTTTACGTAAGACATGCATGCTATTTATTTTTTTTACGTCATTAATATTATAGTTATTATTATAATAGTTTATTATTTTAATAGTTTATCAGTTTAAAAAAATATATTTTTATTAAAAATGTGTGAAAAAATGTAATAATTATTATTATTATTATTAAATTATTATATTTGACCGCTAGACAATTATTAAAATTTAAAAATTAACTTTTAATTTAAATAGATCGACCAACTTTTGATCGATCACATCATTATTATAATTATTTATTTCTGGCTACATACTATTAACTTTCAGCCAACTTACCTTTAATTGTATTTTACTGCTATTTTTCGTGATTTTTCAAAACACAAATTTGCTTGCTATCTCACGCATCCGATAGTTGAAGAGATTTCCAACATTTAATTTTCCCCCTCTCTCGCACATCCTGTTTTCGATAGTTGAAGAGATTTCCATCCAATAATTTATTCAAGGTCATTTTTCCTGAAAACCAGTCATTTAAAAAAAGGAACATCAACATTAATTTGGTGAAGTAAATTATTAACTACATTCTCTCCTTATTAACTAATTTTCTTGTTCGCTGTGTATCGTTATCAGTTTTAATCATTTTTACCTTCTTTTTCTCTGTCTGTTCAAGTTAATTGTTAATCAAGTAGAGCAGAAATTTTGGTTAAAATATGATATTATTATATGTTCATATTTTGATCAATTAGTAGTAACAGTTCCAGAGATATTTAATTTTCTTACGTCAATAAATAATCACCTCTATATCTTTTATTCTACAATGCTCAAATCTTCTTGAAAAAGTGAACCATCTGTTCGATCTTCGATTGAATATTCTTCATATATGTAAATAACCTCTTGATCTTGTTTTAAATTCTCTAAAAGCATCTGCTATATTATTCGGCTGATGAGGTCCAAACATCATTTCCAAATCATTTTTTTGATTCATCTTCAGACTTGCATTTCAGATGATCAACATCATCGATTTTTCTTGATTGTTTAGCGAATCCTCCATCAATTCTAGATAATCAAAAACGAATAGGCTTTTTCTTCATCACATTTCCCCTCCCTTTTACAATCAAACACATCTTGTTCATTTCAATCCCTAAATCTCCAGAATGGAATGTCGTAAACCAATAATTTACTGGGCTTTGGTTATTTATATATTCACTATATATTTCTATCGAGGTAAGAGTTGTTTTCGCTGTACATATTCTTCTGCAGAAATCATATTCCTAAAAAAATACGAATGTTAGACTTATCCATAGTTTTAAAATAGTGATTTAAAATGAAATTTAAAAGACAATTGCAAACGATAATAAGCGTTCAAAAGAGTAATGATGTACATTTACATTAAAAAAATCACAATTTATTAATACGAACTGTGAAAATATTTAATCTGAAATTCATTACTTAACGAATCTAAGCATTTCTTACTTAATGACCATATACAAGCAGTGAGGCATCTTAATTTTATAATTCCTAAAATATGAGAATATAATATAAATAAAATTCAGATCGTTATTTTAAATAATATGCAAGAAGGTATAAAATAATAAATTATTGTTAGAGACAATAATATTGCAACAAAAAGTATTCTATCAACATTTGGATACTACATGTGATTAAATTTAACCAACTGTTTGACCAGGTGAATGGAAGAATAGATCAAACTTTAACTGGGATTTCGATTTATGGTGATTAGGAAAAGTAATTTGTATAAATATTCTTTACTTTTCGAAATTTCAAATCTTTTTGTGAGAAATATTTGGTGTGTGGATGTTTTTGTGTAGTTTTTGCATGTTCAAATGTTGTACTTTGATTTGGGATTGTGCCTCTCCTAGCCAGATGGATTATCAATATTTAATTTTTATAATCTGAAACTAATTTATTTAAATTTAGATTTAATATTCAAATTTTTAGTTTTTATTATTGCAACTTTTAAATAATTTTAATGATTTTATTTTTGTAAATTTTTAAATAATTAAAATCAAAATAATGTTTAAAATGACTATAAAAATATTTTATTTTAGCCAATCAAATTTAAATTAAATATTTTTAAATAAAGTGATCTTCTCAAGTATAGTTCAGATTATAATGAGAGATATTGAAAATTGATTGATGGATCTAAGTGAAAGCAATAATATTGATCATCATAAAGATGATAAAAATTGTGAATGTAATAAATGTTCTGCCAAATGTGTGAGTTCTCTTAACACTTTTAATTTTGTATTTATGAATAATAATTGCAGTATTATAATTCTCTTGATATACAACAATGTATGCAATTTTTAGGAAATAATTTCAATACGATTTTTGATTCGGGTTGATACAAATTTGATTTGTATTGTTTTGGATTTATCTTCTTTTTTCTTTTTATAAAAAATTTTTATGATTTTTTTTAACTTGCTTTAAAAACATTAAAAAAAGTAGATGATGCATATAATTAATCTAAGAGCATATTGTAAAAGAAGCTAAATCTCGGAACAGAACTCAATAGACTTGTTGAAAGGGTAACTAGAATATTAATATCGCAAAGCAAAATCTATATACAAACCTATATACAAGGGCTTAAAAGAGGACGACGCGTTTCGAGATAATAATCCCATCATCAAGTTACAATATGCAATAAACTCACACATTATACGGGGAAAATATAATTACAAACATTTTACCTATACATCATTGTATTAAAATAAATTTATTTCATTTTTCTTAAAAATTACATTAAATGCGATCGATTTCATACTCGTAAACCAACCGTGGTTGCTATCAATTTCAATTTGAAAAAAATTAATTTTAATGATTTATTGGCAAAATGTTTTCGGTAACTATTTCTTCCCGTATAAGGTGTGAGTTTAATGCATGTTTGGAGTCCCAACTTAGAGCCTGATTATGAGAATATAAATAAAATATTCTCTTACATTTAGTATCAAATTCAGATCACGCTTAACTATTTTTAAAACTCTATAAACTAATATTTTTATTTCTTCCGAAGACATTCTTTTTAAATCCCACATTGATTAAACGTACTAGGCTCAAAACAATACCCGTCTTTAAACTACTTTATTTAAATAATAAATAAATATATGTTCAAATGATGTATAATTTACAATATTCATTTAAACATTTTATATAAAAATGATATTGTTTAGGACCATGGACATTTCAAGCCCAATATACTTTTACCATTTCTGCAATTTCAGAACCCATTTATAAATCAGTCAATATTACTTTGCCAAATGGAGTTTGTATTTGATTTTATTAAATATTAATTATTAAAATTTAGTATTATTATTTATTGTTCTTATTTTGTATTTTCGAAACTTAAAGCACTGCAAGACATGTTTCATCCCTTGAAAAAAACCAGGATACTCTCACTTTAATGTCCTAAAATTGATACTTAAGATTTGTTTTCCGAAATTTTAGAAAATTAAAGTTAATCATTTATATTTTGTTTGGCTGCCATTTGGTTCAAAAATAGTGGGACATAATTCGAAATTCATTCATCTGATCCAAAGAACTTCCATATACGTTTTCTATGAAATTATTTTTGTTTATTATGACAATGCATAACAATTTCATCTTTACAAAGCTAAATCATCTTTTTTTAATTTCAAGTTATTAAATGAAATATATTTATATTAAATGAAATATATATCTTTCTGCAGCCACACAAAAAGATCAAACATGTATGATCTTGCTTAATCCATCGTACTTTCCTTTAAGAATATGTAATATCAAAAACCACGTACACGGTAAAAATAATGCTTTTAATGTGGCTGGAATTACTCAATTACTAAGATTATTATTACTGTTTTGGATTGACCAACTGGTCGCGAACATCCAACATTCACGAAGTTTGTCCCTAAAAAAGTTTTTTTATTTTCAAAAACTTATTTTTCCGGAAACCCGAAACAATCAATTCGTTTGAGGGATCCCTAACTCAATCCTTCAAAAATAATGCAACTATATGTTTTGTGAATTTTACCGAATTCGGATTATCTATATTAGATCTGCTCGAATTACATTCTGATACACATTTATTATTAATTACTATTGTAAATAAATTTTACTTCACCCTATCTGTCTTTCTACAGGTCAGGTCAGGCAAACTGTCTGCTACAGGTACCATGTAAACCTGTAATACCTGTCCCATGGTCGAATAGCTGGCGACTAAACCGGCTCCCTCACCCAGAGAAACCTGGGTGAAGAGGTATGTGGACACCTAACTAGGAAGAAAAACAAAACCAGCAAAGGGCAGATGAGCTCTTTGGAGCCAACGGCCATCCATAGCTGGAGAGAAGATAGGCGTAATCAGGTTCTTTGCCTACTGAGACACTAAAAAATATGCAAACCCAAGCCACAATGCTTGTGCATAATTGAGTGCAAGCAACCAACGGCTACGGTACCAAAAAAATCTGTCTTTCCACTAGTGTTTCATTATTCTTCCAAATATTATCTTCACAGTGCAAGTTTAATTTGTAGCTTGGATTGTACAATTCAATATGAATTCTATTACCAGAAGTAATTCTACTTAGTCTTTATGTAATCTGTCCTCTATTCGTATACTTATAACGTCTCTTATTGTTCCTAATTGTCTTTCTGTGATTCCATTGGTGTTATATTAATATATTCGGAGTTTCCCGAAAAGTACAAATTTTATTAATATTTTTTTCGCTATTATTATTACTGATTTTTGCTAATCGTATTTCGAACTTATTTAAAAATCTATTCCCAAAATCGTTTCGGGGTTATCACCATTTACTATAAAAATTCAATGTGTTTCCTAATATTATCAATTACAATTTGAAGTTTAACTAAGCAACTATTTTAAAGCTCCGAATTACTAGCACACGTTATTTTTCTTTTCGTCTTTTCTATTTTATTTCCAGAAATATCGTTTATAAAATTGTCTTTTTTTGACTTTAACCTTTTCTCCTGTATTTTAATAATCATTGAACATTTTTTCCATTTATTAAAAAATTTATACGGGACGTTTAGTATATAGCACTGATTTTTCAGTTTATTGTTTAGAAATTCTTTCTTGTTAATTTTGTTTTTATTAATCGTAAATTAAATTATCAAATGATTCTTTTACTTTTAGTTTCTCACTAGTCTTTAATTTATTATTGAAATCAATATTTTTATTATTACCATTTTTACCACTCCTATTTAAATAAAAATGATCATAAATATTGCTACTATCATTATTATTAAAATCAACTATCTTTATCCAGAAACAATCATTATTTTGAAATTTATCTAATTTATACAACACACACATTTCATGGGGGTTAATACTCAATACACAAATTTCATGGGGGATATTTCACATACATTCATTCATTCAATTAAACACACAACGAAAGACCAGATCTCCTTCTTTGTCTAATAAAGCACATTGATCATATCTCCTTGTGACTGTGCATCTTCGTTTTCTGAATTGTGTTCTCCATCCACTTCTCTATTAAAATACTTTTACTTTGTTTCATCAGGATATTCTGTTATTCCAGTATTGTTTTAATCCTCGTCATTGTAGTTCAATTCAGCACCTGGAAATCTTTGCCTCTGATAATATCTTTGACTTTGTAATAAAATGGTCCGTAATTAACAGCTATGACATGATTTGAGAATTTCCTGATTTTTAAGTGTTGCCGAATTTTCAAAGTATAAAACAATTGTATATTTTATTAGTTGTTAAATAATGATTAAATAATTATAAAATTCATAATAATGAATTAGGAATTTGTTAATAATTGAATCCAGTTGTTCATGGTGAGGTATCATGCATCATACCTAAGCGTACAATAAACATATTCACACATAACTCAAACAACATTCAAATATCCCTCACAATCATCAATCGTTTTTTCCTTTCTTTTTTATTCTTATTATTTCTTTTCTTTGATTTACGATAAGTTCTATTTCGTTTCAATTTGTATTTATTTTATTTTGATTCAATTATTATTATTACTATTACTATTATTGCAGATTGTGATTCTATCCCAATCTGCCTGTATCTCCAGGACAGATTTTAATTCAAATCTGAATTCAAATTTACTCGTCATACTTTTTATTTTTTTGGGACTTGTATTATCAATTTTAACTTGCATAATCATTATTTTCCTTATTATAAGATGTTATACAGGAAATAAATCTGTGGAACCATATGAAACATATGATGTATACGAAGTAAATTCTATTACTATTATTTTACTGAGATAACTTATTTTTAGAATACATTCCTTTTAACCAATAACTTGCAAATGAATGTACAAAGATACTGGTAGTTTTTGCTATTAGTATATTTTATTAATATAATCTATTTTAAACGAGATAGAAGCAAGATAATGTTGCTTTTAATCAATTTAACATTCTGCTTTTATTTTTTATGCTTTTTGTAAGAAATATTATTTGTCCAAAGATATTTCTTAGTTTTATTGGTTCTTGTTTCGAACACTTCGTAGTTTCAAATTTAAAGTTACACTCAAATTTAATTCTCTAAATATGTAACAAATTTTTGTAATTTTTAAAAGTTATACACATAAATTGCTTCTTCGAATTCTCCATTACGTTCTCTCAACTGTAACAGAAACCTATAACACCGTTCCATGGAAAAGGAAATTATTTATTATGTATAGATTGATGTATAAATATCTAAAACAAGTAACAAAAAGTACTTTTTATTTCAATAATGATTTATAAAAATATTTATTGTTGATAAGTTATTATATTTTCTTTATATATATTCCTTAACGTAAGTTCAAAGAAGTATATTTAGAAAGTTTTTTACAGTGTTTTTAGTTCCAAGAAACATTCTTTAAACATTCCTGATCTGTCCGATCCCCGATTTGTCCCGAGAACCTGTCGGTGATAGCAGTATCGAGTAACGGTATTTTGAATGGGAGCTCAAAATCAGTGTACTGGACTATTTCATTAATTTATTCGAGGATTTTGAATGATTTGGTTTGTCGGAATGCACCATATTAGTCTCGAAAAGGTCGTTCATTATACCAAAATCACCTAATATCGATTGAGAAAAAATTTTTTAAGATAAAAGAAAAATGAATCGTTTTTGAAAATTATGAGTGAAAACATCGTTATCATAGCTCAGTAATTCGCGCATGTGACTTTTCAACATCGTCACTGCTGAAGTAGACAGTTTTTATTGCAATCATAAAAAAATATTTAAAAGAATCAAATGATCTTTCTTTTAATATTTCCATGAAACGATGACATTAACTTGATGACATGAAAATCAGACATTTGAATTCAACAAGCTTTAAATATCGATTTCCTATAACAAAAATATTTCTTTTCAAAAAATAATAATAAGATACTTATTTTTATCACAGGAATTCTTTTTTAGCTCAATAACTTTTTAATATCGATCAACAAACAACGACAACAAACCTTTTGATACTAATCAATTTAAATCAATTGTATCAATCACAAATTCACAAAACTGTATTCTCGATATTTCAAAAATCAAAAATGCTGTTTCCAAAAAATTAAAATCGAGAGAAATAGTGACAATTCATTTCATCAACAAAAATTTTTTTTCTTACAAATCGATTCAGTAAACGACAATCACAATATTCCTACTTGAAAAAAAATTCAAAAAGTTTTTTTGACACTATATGACTCTTGAATTTTCACTCTGATTTCCCTGACTAATCAAAGTGAGAATTTCGCATTACCGGCCAATAAATTTGAGCACACTCCCAATCATCGAAAATCAATCCGCAGCAAAACATTCGGAGCACATACATTTTCAACATGCCAAACTGAACGGTGGAAGCAAAATCGGCACACATACTGACACACTGGCAAACAATACATTATTTTTATTTTTATGTAATTTAATTAATTTTTTTTTATTTTCTTTTAACTTAATAGTAATTTTTCTTTCGTTTGATTTTATTTAATTAACTATATTACTAATTTAAAAATTTTCATATATATATATATGGCGCAAGCAAAAAGGCAAATAACAGAAATAAAATTATCAGAGATTGTTAGTCAAATATTTTGATCAAAATGATAATGTTCTCGATTTGAATCTGGCAGGGAATAATTGTTGATCTGA
Source organism: Girardia tigrina (assembly GCA_001938485.1). Classification (NCBI taxonomy): domain Eukaryota; kingdom Metazoa; phylum Platyhelminthes; order Tricladida; family Dugesiidae; genus Girardia; species Girardia tigrina. Next base: position 10,360 of record MQRK01208798.1, on the reverse strand, counting down.
TAGGGATTTGATATAATAACGAGAACAGATAAAAATAAACATAATAAATCAATTTGAATCTCAAACAATTTCATTAAACATTCTTTCACAAAAAAATCTTTTTATCTTCATTGACAATATTTATTCTTTTTTTAGATGTAACTATAATTAGTCTCCACTTCTCTGATACATTTAAAAGACTTATTCTTTTTCTTCTAGAGATGATCCATTGTTTTCCTCGCTTATGTCCTATAAATATTAGGCACTATTCTACCATATTAAACTTGTTAAGTATCAGTTCCTCCCTTACAAATTTTCAAATCTCATTGAAGACTATTTTTGCAACTTCCAAAGATAAAATGTTTTCCTGATTAAATTATGTATGAGAAATTACAATGTTAAATTATTGTTATACTTATCGAAATTGTTAAAGAATTTAAATTTTCCAGCAATCCTAGCGACGTTAAATCATTTCTGAACGTCTTACTGCACGACGAGTCCCGAATAATGGAGCACGAAATCTATCAGTTAGACGTTGTTAGTGCCATAAGAACTGATAATGAAATAAAAAACAATTTCAAAGAATTGAATAAGACAACGTTTCAAATATGGTTAAATAATATTGTTGCCAAATATCCGAATTTGAAACAAAAGGCAGAAGTTGTAAAATCAGATGCTAGTAAGAAAGAAGATGAAATCAATCAAAAATATCTACTACAAATTGATGAAGGCATTAAAAAAATAATGGAAGAATCGATCTCTAAAAATAAAGTAATTATTAATTGTTTTTCGTCAATTCTTTTTCAAATAAAATGAGACTAAGAGAAAATATATTTTTCGCAAAACTAAATTTTCCAAGAAACTTGAAATTGGTAATGGCAAAAATCCTCCAGAATGTAATGATATGAATGTAATTGTATCTGTTTTCACAGCATTGGGATATCTGAATTGACAAAGAGAAACATAATTAGTCCCGGATATTAACGGACAAGGGATTTTAGAACAATGAACCTTGTTGACTTTAAAAGAAAGAACCAATGCTTGTTTTGTAGTGTCGAAGATACCATCATGATTAGAAAAAAAGTTCCTGAAATTTAGAGTTAACTCTGATTTTAATAACATCGATGTATTGTTCGGAGGTCATTTTACTTTCGAAGACGTTTAAGTGACCAGTACTCTGAGCACGAAAATATCTCCAAAATATGACTTAAAGTTGGTTTTTCACCGTTTGATTAATGTTACGACGACCAAAAGGTTTTCTATGGGATTTGCTTTCCAAGAAAGATTAAACTACTTGAACACAGAATAAACTTTAATCAGTGAATTGCATCTTTCTCCACTGATCACCTGTCCTGTGCTATTGTTCTTTAGCTCAGTTGAGATCTTCGAGCTTCATTGGTTTTATTAGCAGTGGTTTCTTTTTTGCTACCTTACTGACCTTCTACTGTTAAGGAGCCTCCAATGTGTGACTTTTTCACTGTTGTTGAGATCCATTCTACTCCTGGTTATCAACATTCTACCCTCCTTTGCTATTGTGAGCCGTTTTAAGTCACCTTCTAAAACTTTGTAAACTGAAAATGATCCTGTGTTTTTATAGTTCTTCAGGATTCTAGATACGGCTAAAGCGTGAACTCTAGAATCAACAGCAATTTCATGCATATGCTTTTCAATATATTCATGCAGAGGTGAGATATTAACTATGGTTGCTTTGGTAACGCCCATAACCTGTAAAACGGCAAAGCAATGATAATCTGATTATATAAGGCAAATTATATAAGGCCTTCAAAATTATTGGAGACTAACAAAAATTAATTTGTAGCATGAATATTTGAAACAATATTTATTACTGTTTCAGTAATTAAAAAATGTATTTATTGCAATTAATTTGGCAGAGAGTGTAAACATCCTTTTTCGGTCTGACAGGCAAAGCCCTTCAAAACCATGGTATAAGGGATTATGTTTGATCAATTTTTAGAGGCAAACTGAAACGTGCTTGTGTATTGAAAATCTGCACTCTTGCAACGAAATCTATGTTGAAGGATCAAAAGCTCTTGTGTTCTTTGAGATTTTCACTCGATACAGAGTCTATGACTTACTACCCTGTGCTTCAATGGGGAGAATCGTAGTTTGCTATGTATACACAGTTATCCTTCACAGTCTAGAAACTTATTATTCGGTCAGAACGACTCTTCTATTCCTGGACAGTATTTCTAGGGCTTATTTGAGAAATCACTTTCATAGATTTGGTTTCAAATTGATTCTGTTGTTCTGTATGCCTTTCCTATATTTAACAGGTTAAATTATCCATAATTACTCAAACGGCTTCAAATGTGATTTGAAAGATTCTAAGATACTTTAAAAAGTTTAAAAGATAACCTTTTCCATAACTTAATATCAAAATAATTGGATTTATTAGAATAGCATATTTTAAACTTTTATTTTTATGAATAAATATGTTTTGGTAAATGTTAAATTGTTTATTAAAAATTCGTATTACTTTCTTTTTATAAAAAAATAAGAATATTGAAGTATATTTACATAAATATCAAGAAAAGTCAACCTTTTTTATTTAAACAGACAAATTTGGAATATTTATCCGCCAAACAAGAAGAAGAGAAGCAAGAGATATTGAAACGAACGAACGCTACAAATAAAGTATGAATTGTTTTTCTTGATATATTTTGGAAAATAAATACAGATTACTATAAAAATTGTGTCTCGTTATTGCGTCGTTTGATTCTGTAACAGTCGAATGAAAATCCAGGCGACAACAACTTGTAGATTATATGATAAATGTATTTTTTTATAAATGGGTCCAGCACAATGAGACTGATCCACTGCGCACTTCTGTTACCACTTTCCGGTTTTAGGAGTGACTTAAGGGTCGAGGGGATCAGTCTTAGAGACTGATGTAGGTCTAAGGTTAGTCAAGGTTCAGGCGATCAAGAGTTTCATATCAGAAGAGATTTTGAGTCATAGTCATGATATTAGCTAAAGATCTCTCAGTATCCTTCATGGACATTCTAGACTTTAGTCAGTGTCTCAAAAATCTAAGTTTTTTTCAAATCTTTTCTCAAGCCGTTGAATGATCAAAAATTTACTTTCTTAAAATTTCCACTGTATAATACTGATTTTTTCATAGCACTGAACACTATTTAATAGGTAAATCTTAGTATTAAGAACAACAATATCACTTTTAATATTTTTGTTAATATTACAAGTTTGATTGTGCGATTGCATCCGTTTAATTAATTAATGACTTTAATCTTATTATCTGAGCAAATGGAGATTTAACTAAATTGTTAAAATATTTATTCCAAATTTTATTGATTAAAAATTAAAATGATTATTAATTTTTTAAAAAATATTAATTTAATTTTTTTATTTAAAGATTGTAAATAAAATTAATCAACTTATTTAAAATTTAAAAATGATTTGAAATTAGAAATAAATTTAAAAATTACATATTTTTAGATAATGAGAATTCAAATATTAATCATCCATCTGGGTAGGAGAGACACATTTCCAAATCAACAAACAACATTCAAACACAAAATATTAAACATTCAAAATTTTCCTCACACAGCATAATATAATTCTCGCAGTATATTATGCTATATTCGCATTAAAAAACCGATCTGTATCAGAGAAAATGCGCTGTACATCACTCACAGCTGTGAGTAATGATCTATATATTTTCATAATCATATAAATTGAAGTAACGTTGCTGGGTAACTTAAATGCTCACCCCCACGTGAAAACTCAATTTTTCTTTTACTTTTCACATTTTATGATCGTTCGAGAAAAAATTAATTTAAGAAAAGGATTTTGCGTCAAGTTTTAGGATCTACAATTAGAGTTGCATTTTCGTTTTGTTTAAACAGTATTGATAATAATAATAATTCATGATTGCAAGCTTTTCAAACAATGAACAAATTATAGCACTTAACTTGACAATGTCTCGGGAATAACGCTGCCATCTGTATAGTTTTCTGAGCTAATAACATTTATAGAACCATCATCAATTACTTCAAGAATCCAAAGTTTGGGCGAGAATTTCAACTGTCCTTTTATTTACTGTGTTTCCATATTTGTTTTCATCTATCGGGCTGCAGTTTCGCTTTAAAATTTGTCAATGGTGTTTGATCTTCAATAATTTTAAGTTTGGATTCATAAATAATCGCAACTAATACAGGCAACAAACTAACTCATAAAGACTGATGATGCCAGGATTTTGGCATTTTTGTAGAATAAAAGAATATTAAAATTTCTTATAAAGACAAGTACCAAATGAATATTTATATTTAAATTCTGGGGTTAGGAACTGCTTTCTTATCAAGTAAATTGAAAATAATCCTCTGAAAATATTACAATAGTTTTTTTCAAAACATACACTTGTAAGTTCACAATATAATTTTTAATTAAAGTTTTTTGTTAAACATTTTAAGTAAAATATGTTATATAAAGAAATAAACATTTTTGTAGGTAAAAGTTGAAGAAATATTAAAGAAGGTTTACCAGCAACAGCGTCACGACCTAATCATTCAGTTAAAGGTCGAAGAAGATATAGCAATGGAGAAACATCGATTGGTAAAATACTTTTCAATTGTTTAGAAAAATATTTATCTTTTTTAACATTTTCTTTCGATTTTACTGATTATGAATTCGATATTTTGTTGTCAAATATTTTAATCTCTCTGCTTTGTTAGCCGGTTTGGTGTACTTACACTAGTGTCCATAGAAAAGTAGGTAGAGTGGATTTTCGTTACAAGTCGTAAATTACAGAAATCTGTAACGCTACCCAGTAATAAATGAGTAGGATGATCTGCAATCCAGTACTTAAAATGTATGATATTTCTTGTGGAATTATTTGAGCGAAGTTCTAAAAGTTAACTTTTGGAATGGGTGGGTTCATAGTCAGTTTGATGCTTTTGAGATGCGACAACAGTAACATCTTCCAATATATAGTCTAAGACTAATTAGTTCTGACGTTTTCCTTTTAGAACCTTCCATTGAAAATAAAAGCTATTTCAACTAAGACATTTGTTTTTTGCTGCGAATCCATAATCATTTGTTACTTTTTTATTAACTTGTTTTCGTCACTGTCTGTTTGTCCTCGACTCTTTCGTTCTTTTACAATCGATAGGACTGAAATTCCGCATATATATATATATATATATATATATATTCCCAATGACAATACCTAAATCAAATAAAAGCTTTACTATATTAATGATTACTTAGTTTCTTTTTTGCACCAAAACAAATTTGTGATTACCCCTAAATATCCACTATTTATAAATTAAATAAAAGAACATTTAATTCAAATTCTTATTTTTTAAAATGTGCATAACTTTGGAATTTTTTTGTTTTTCTTTGTATTAAGAACACCAACATGGGTTTTCGAACTTTTATTTTCATTACAATTTGAATTTTCTTTTGGATAACTTTCAGCAAAGCTTTCGGAATTCGACGTCGTTCTAAATTGATAAATTTTTGTTAATATTTTTTAATAAACAATTATTCGAACAAATTTTTCATTATTTTCAGATTTTATTTTTAAAGTTCTAATTTTATAATTTTAGTAATAATTTTATCTACATATTAATTTTATTTTAAAGATGATTTTATTTAAAGAAAGAACATTTATTTCATTTAAAACTAAGTAAAATTTATTTACTTTATTTAAATTTTTAATATTAAAATTTGAAACGATTTAATATTTTTAAAGTTTTTTTAACCCTTTGAACGCGTAAATCGACTATAGTCGCCTGGATTTAATGTTTAACAATGTTTAACGCATTCAAAGGGTTAAATATCTTATGCTTTACTTTAAAATACATTATACTCGAATAATTATTTATCGTGAACGTCTAAAATATCAATTTTCCATCAGGATGGGAAAAACACATTTCCAAATACTAAACTCAACTTATAAAATTCAACATACCAAATTAAAAATATTCCTCACACTTTGTAAAAAAATACATTTTTGAATAACTTAATATTTATATTTTATTTGGTTGTATCTTTTAAATGATGAAATTTCATAAAAATTTCATATTGCTTTTCTGGATTCGGTGTATTCCACTGTTTTCCATAATTTTCTTGTGTTAAAAAATAACTTTTCGAAAGTTCAGAAAACGGCGCTCTGAACACTGGACACTGAATTAGTTTGTCAAAAACTTTTGAATACGATCGAAAATTTCGAGATTCTTTCGTGATTTCACAATTTCACTGCACCGAAATACATAATAATGAATCACTTCATTGTTGATATATTTAAGTTAACTAAAAAATTATGCAAAATGCTTCCATGTTCAAATGATGATGCTGTTTTTGAAGTAACCAAAATCTTCAAAAATCTCAATTTATCTTGTGAGAATCAGATAAAGCATGAACATTTATACGTAGCACAGGGGTGATTTATTACTTATAAAAATCTTTATAAAGAGGTTACCATATTACCTAAATCAGTGAAATGCACTCTGCATTTTTAGTTATGAGCAAATGAACTCCAGTTGTTTTCTTGCAGGAGAAAATTTATATTAGTTCTTTTGGTCCACATAAAAACTTAGCTTTTAAAAATCTTTTTTTTACTTATTTTTATGCTATTTTATTACTGGTTTCTTGATGTGATTCTTAGATTATAGTACAGCAATCACATAGGAACATCATAAATATTTTTTTAATCCAGTCAATTATAAAGATCATATGATAAACTAAACTTTTGAGATGATAAATAACGCTCCATTATTCAATCTCATAGTTATTATCGTTTAATCGAATACAAAAAGTCAAGTACAAAAATCATGGTGAAAAACCTAACAGATTACCAAACGTTTATTTTCCAAATACGATGTTATTCTTCTTTTTATGTGATTGCAAATCATTTATTTAAAGAGGATCAATATCCCGGTAAATTTTTTTATCTATTTAAGGATTTCTGTGATCAATTTTCCAATAATTTTATTTCTTGCAAGCAGTTTTAAAATTTTTACAATTTATTTTCCAAGAAATAATAAATTATAAAATAAAAAAATATAAAAAAACATCTATAGAAATTAACAAATAGAAGATCTAATCTTGATGACAGTCGAAAACAACAAGTAACAACCTGGATGGATGAAAATTGTCTTCTAATCCCGAAAAAGTTGAGTGGTAAGATCATGGAGGTTTTTAGATTGATGTGCCCCAAAGCACAATTGGCTGTTGTATAATGCAATTTCATTTGACCACAATAGTCCCTGCTCCACGAAACAATGATAATACTATTGAAAATAGATATGATTATGCTCAGAAATTCAGGGGTTATGAGGTAACTCAGGGTGCTGATAAACTGATTTTCTTAGATGAAATTGGTTTTGTAGTGTCTACACTTCACATAAAGGAAGGTCTCATGTAGGTACAGCTGTACATGCAGATGTTCTTGCAATGAATAACAATTCGATGATTGTTTACAAAATTTTACTAATAAATGTATCTGATTATGATGGGTGTTTAACGACGATGCTAAGATATGTCATGAATGCTGTAAATAGAGAAGTGAATTCTTGAAAAAAATATTGTATTAAAAACAAATTTTTGGAAAATATTTACTTTTTTATTACTTATAATTTATATATTTTTTTAATATTTTCAATTCTGTTGAAATAATATCGTACTTCATAATTTTTAAGACCCTCTGGCAGAATATGAATGACGAACTGAACGATTTGTATTCTCGGAGTGTCAGAGATTTTCTCACCTTTGGCTCCAATGAATCAACTCAAATAATCCCTCCAGATACCTCGAACCAAATTCTAAAAAAATATTTAGAATGGCAACAAAAGATTTATTTAATAACGGAAAATGAAAAAATCCATCAACATGCCAGATTGGAATACAACTTTCAAAACAGAACAAATCTTGCGAAACAGAAAGTAATGTCGTTAACGTAAAAGCAATATCTTTACTTTTAATATTAAAAACAAAAATAATTCTGGTTATTTTCTTATTCTTTTAAAAAATAATAATAATCAATAATAATAAATTATTCACTTATAAACATGAATTAATATTTTAAATAATCCTTTTCATTTTAATCCCTTTTTCACATTTTTTTATACTTATAATTATTTTAATATTTATATCTTGATATTTATATCATGTATTTATTCCCGCTTATTTTTATTCCTGCAGAGAGGTTATACTATAATCGATCATCTCTTGTTGGGTAGTTTAAGAGGGGATTAAATTATTAATAAATATATGTAATTAAAGTTAGTTATGCATTAAAATTATTATTTATGTAATCAAAATTATTATTTTAAATTATTATTAACATTATCTATAGCAATATCGATTTCAGAATATTTCTATAAGATAATCACAATTAAATATTTTAAATTAAAAAATCAGATAATTAGTGTGATTAAAATTTAACCAAAACAAATTACCCGTGTATTTTCCTTTGTAATCGGTAAACCATCTAATTTACTGATTTCGAGACTAGGAGTTAGTTAATTTTTGTTCGCTGATCGAAATTTAAATATTTTTAAAATATTATTTGAAATTGAAATTAAATTCAAAATTTTAAATTAATATTAATTAATACCTATCACTTTAAATTAATGATACTTAAATATTTTAAATTGAAATTTGAAAATATTCTTTATAAATTCATTTGAATTAAAATATTATTTTACAAGTAAAATGAGTAGATCAAGAGATATCTCATTTAGTGGTTTTAAATTTAATAATTTTAGTCAAAATTTGATTTCTATTGAAAATTTTATTAATATTTGTAAAAATTTATTTTTCAAATTTTAAATTAAATTAAGAATATGATTAAAAAATTAAATATTAAATATATAAGGAATTTTCAAAAATTTCAAAAATAGCAAAAATATTATAAAATATTTTTAATACAAAATTAAAAACAGCATATGATATTTAATTTGAAAAACAAAATTATAAAAACAGTTTAAAAAGATTAAAATAAACAATAAAATTTAAAAATTAAATATAAATTATAAATAATAATTGTCATAAATATTTTCATTAAAATTTTAAAATTTTAAAATTAAAAAATTAAATATTATTTTGATTTGATATCAATTTTAAATAAATGAAAAATTATTTGAAAATAGAGATCGGCAGATTGATTAAAATTTTTGAGTCAGGTTTTCGATGACACTGGCTGGGGTCGCCATGTAAGAGGATTCCATAACAAAAACTAAACACGAATTAATACAAAAATATATATTTAATAATTTAAAAATTACACGCGTTTGTCAATATTATTTAAATAACTTCAAGAGATTAATTTGAATATTCTGAATCCGTTATTGTAATGTATTTAGTATAATCAAGATAATATAAGTGGTATATAATTATTTATCCTTACATATGTTAATTTATTATTTTCGAAATTTTATAATGTACTTAATTTTTTAATTTAAAACTATTTTCAAATATTTTAAATTATTTTTTTATTTAATAATATATATATATATATATATATATATATATATATATATATATATATATATATATA
>MQRK01208784.1:430-13268 GCA_001938485.1 Girardia tigrina | reverse complement strand
TACACGTGGAGGGTCGGATGACCCCTAAACAACAACGGGTCGTCCAAGAGGTGCTTTAATTAATTTGGTCTCTTTTTAATTAATTATTTTATTTTTTAAAGCGATTAACTTCTTCTCAACGTTTTTGGGGTTCGGCAGTCTAGTTCCAGCGACTTATTAGGTTATTTGGTTCTTCTCACCGAGTAGGCTTTCAATTCACTTATCTGATTTTCTTTATCTATTGTTTTTTAGTTGCGACATAATGCTGCCCCCCTTGACACGGATGACCAAAGACGATCCTGGGACCTATCTCTTTGATTAAAATAAATGTATTATTCTCATAAGTTTTCCTTGTTATTTTCTTTTTCTTAATGTTTATAATTACACGTATTATGTATTTAATTTCTGGACCGCAACAAAAGGAATGTTTATTCTGTCAGCGAGAAAGGGCAAAAGGAGGGCGTCAAATTATGGCTCCACTACCGTCCTTCAGAGTAATCGAACCTGGAAGACCTTTTTTAAAGCTGTGGATTATGCAGGTCCAGTGAATGTTAAAATTGGGCGAGGCAAGGTAAGGAAGAAGAGATACATCTGCCTCTTTAGTTGCTTACAGACCAGAGTGGTAAATTTGGAAGTGGCCCAAAGTTTGGAGACGAACGCCTTTCTACTAGTTTTTACCCGGATGATAAGTAGGAGAGGAAGACCCCAGTTAATGATCACGGATAACGGGACAAATTTTGTTAGGGTGTTGAAAACCTTGAAAGACGTTAAATTTAAAACCTTGCAATTTAAATTTACGTTGCGGTTTTTTAAATTGCAACAATATTGTCCGATGACGTCACATGTCTTTGTTTAACTGAACACTTTTAATTCAAAAACTGAGAACAGTTAATTTTAATTTCGTTTAATTTGAATTATGAATAATTATTTGAATTATTTTTATCACTTCAATGGAGTCTGTGAAATAATGGTTAAATTAATGAAGAGAGTGTTGGGATGAATTTTGAAAAAGACAGAAATGACTGATGAAGAGTTAAACACAGTGATTGTGCGAGTAGAAGGAATTCTGAACTCGCGACCAATTTGCCAGATTAGCCAAGATCCGAAGGATGAGAATGCTCTGACACCAAATTGTTTTTTAAGAGGTGGGCTAGAGACCGGAGAACAAGATCTAGAGCCAGCTGATACAGCTTCCCTTAGGTTAAGATAGAGTAGTGCAAGAACTGACACATCATTTCTGGAAGCGTTGGAGACGAGAACTCGTTGTTGGGTGGAATAAAAGATCAAAGTGGAAAAGGAATCGCAGTCGTTAGAAAATGGAGAATAGGTATGGTTGTTGGATAGTAAGGATGATCTGGGAAAGTGGAGGCTGGCTCGAGTGACAAAGGTCTTTGAAGGAGCTGACAAAAGGGTGAGAGTAGTACTCGCTGACGGGAAAATAATGATAAAGAACATAACTCAGATTTCTCCTCTCGAGCTACTCGATTGTTCTGATTCTCCTGCATCGAAACAAGGGGGATGATGTTTCGGAATGAATTAAAATTTTCATTCAAATCGAAAAAGTAAAAAAAAATTATTTTTATATAATTATATAAAATAAACATTGTATTTAATTATATATATATATATATATATATGTGTATATTAATAATTTTTAAATCGTTTAGATTCTTTCGTTTGTTTAAACGAATTAGTGATAGATTGTCATTGTTATCTAATAAAGTTTATGAAAAAAAATTTTATTGGACATTAACAGACATAATGAATATAATGGAAATAATAATAGAAATAATGGAAAAAGAAATAATATTAATCAAAGAAATAATGGATATGATAATAGTAATAATGATAATAGATATAATGATAATGATAATAGATATTGTGATAATGGAAATAGAGGAAAAAATAACCAAAATAGAGGATTTAATAGCAATAGAGGTAGAGCTAGGGTAAATCAAAATGGCGATATTCAATGTTACAGTTGTAAACAATATGGTCATACAGCTAGAACTTGCACTCAAAATACTGGGAGTTTTCAAATTAAACCCGTGTATTGGGATGAGATTGAAGAATCAAACAATTTAAGAGAACAGGCAGCTCAAATCGAAAAAGAAAAATCAGCTGCGAGTTATATTCCAATCGGATTATTAGAATTTGACGAAATCAGTAATTTACGAGAAGAGATCGAGATATTAAAAATTGTACGATCTATTGTACGATTTACTACAATACGGTCAAGAATAGATTCTGTCATATTCACTCAAATGAACTTGTTCGTGTCTTTTTAATTCGCTGGGATAAATGAAAGATTTTTCATACGATCCCTACCTAAAACGTTTTTTGAAGCAATATTGATTTATATGTTGCTGTAAGCCGGTTTAAAAAAGAAACTGTTCATTGCACACTAAACAAATAAACGGTTTGTTTGTACTAGCTAATTCTATCATGAACGAAGATGATTGATAATTGTTCTTTTGTTGTCGAGAAACTTCGAAATTGTCTTTAGTATTTATTTTTTTTCATTGTGGTAAATTATTCAAATTAAACTCTTAAGTCGAACTGATTTGATTTGATTTATCGTGAAACATTGTTCGAATGAATCAATCGATTTTTTTTCTGAAACATTGTTTAAGCGAATTAGTTTTATGGTGTGATTCAGCGCGATTTAATTTTTTTGGGAATTATATTCGAAAGTCGCAATAGTGAAAAAATTTGATTGATATAAATATTTTCGGCAACTTTTTTATTGTTTCTCGCGCGAATTTTTTTTGTGTTGATCATTTCAATTTGATTTAAGTCACCATTATTTTGAATTTTGATGATCAATAAATTATTTTTGGTTCGAATATTGTTTCCAAACTGATTTAAGTTGCGATTATTTTGAATTTTAGTAAGTGTGCAAAAATTGGAGAAAATGATGACTTTATGATTAAAATTGCTCATAACCTCAAGAAAAACTCAAAACCACACGTTAATAAAGAACGATTTAATAAATTCAGAAATAATTGAGATCTTTACTAAATCTTCCGTTATTAAAATTCTTTCTGGTTCCCATGCGTCCTCCTTCAGGGGATTACGTATCGTCTCAAATTCAATGGGGATACATAAGCTGTGTTGATGATCAGTTTTATGACACCAATTAATATCATATTATTTATACCTCTAAAAATATTAATAGAATTTGTGTCTTATATAATTTTATATTTTTATCTTTAACAACTTTATCAAACACAGAAATCAATGGGGACACATGAGCTGTGTAATGACCAGTTTTATGACACCAATTAATATCATATTATTTATACCTTAACAACGCACATAAACCTATATTTATATGTAGATAGTCTCGTTATTTATTTATTTACCTAATTAATTTACTCTTGAAAATCCCATCTAATGAACTATATATTAAGTTCTTGGAGACAGACGTGTGACAATAAAATTATTATCATTATTATAAATTATATTATATTAATTGTATTAATTTACATTATTATGTATTATATGATATATATATATATATATATATATATATATATATATATATCTGTATAAATAATTGTATCAATAAAATCGTCAGAAGCGTTACGAATACAGAAATTAAAAAATGGCTTCATATTCTTTTTCATTCATTTGATATTATCAATTTAAAACAGGAATCCAAAACAATTCAATTGAATTCTTTTTCCGTTCACTACTAAAATTAGAAAAACCCAACCCATTCAACGTCCCTATCAAATGAAAAGTTACAGTTTATCTGCTTGATTAATTAATTATATTATTTATTATTTCGTTGGAATTTATTATCATTAGAATTTTATTATGTATACTCAATTTTATTTTTTTATTTATTTAACATTTGTTAAAGCGAGTTAATAAACGAATGTATCATGTGTGTTTTATAACTAGTTTTACAAGCTGTAACTGTCTTCTCTGAAGGTAAATTATTTAAAGAATAAAAGATATATGCATGCTTTGGTGTGCCATATAATGCAAGCCAGTGTGAGTTGTTATAGTTAATAGGAATAATACACAACTCTCTTTTTTTCTGTATTTAAACTTTAAACTACCGAGTTTAGATCTTCATCGCCATGGAACAACATAGTAGCGACAAAGTCACTACCGTCTGTCTTGTTTCTGACTAAAGCCTTAATGTTCAAAAATAGATCTGCAGATTGTTTTTCGACATCAATAATAAATTTATTCTTTGAATTAGTTTCGTGTGTAAATTTAAAAGTCTCAAAGTTTGTGGTTAATGTTTTTTTTCTGTTTTAAATTGTTCTCATCTGATTTCGTTCATCTAATTTGTTCTTCATCTGATTTGTTCTAATTCAATTTCAAATTTATCGGCAACTGGATAAAATGCCTTTTGATGACCAAATTAATCGTCCAGATAATCTACAGAGGTGATTTTTTTCTAATAACTTCAAATTTTATTATACGATAATTTTGATTTGTTTTTTTTCAATTTTTACTTTTGATGAATATATAAATAGAAATTATTCACCGAAAAATTCTGAAAAGAACGATAGAGAAAAAAACACAAAAGTAGATTGATGGATGAATTTTCTAAGGTGCTCTTAAAATGTAAGTGATGATTATTGCTTTCAAATGTGTAATGATTTTTCTGATAGCATTTCCGACAAATTAAATAATAATAAAATTACTACACGAAATAAAAAACTTCATAATTTCGTAAAATCCTTTTGTCTAAAGATGAATGGGATATACTAAAATTTTGTCCAAATATGGAATCCGAAAGAAATTAGACAGGTTTAACTTTCAATCTACATGCGACAATAAAATTTAGTTTTTGAATGTTATTATTGATTTTTAAAGAAATTGCCATTATTTCTTATTATTTTTATTATGTTAATCTTTAATTTTATTATAATTTTTATTAATTTATTTTTAATCTTTTTATACAATAGCACAGGCATCACGCATCCAGGGAATGCAAAATATGAACCGTGGAATTCAAGAAAGCATCCAGGATGGCATCAAACAGATACAAGAGAGCTTACCGTCGAATCTCACAGATCTTCTCAAACATATGGTAAGCGGTATACAAGGAAGCATCACTTTCAAAATCGTACAGAATCTAGAGACCGTACAGACGAATCTCCAAAATATGGTGAACGTTATGCAAGGAAACATCATAAAAGAAATCGAACAGAATCAAGAGACCGTACAGACGAAATGAAAAATATGAGACCTGACATCGAATCATGGATTCAATCATGTGCAAATTTACGCCACTAGAAAAAAATACGGATAACCAAATGAAGGTTCCCTTAAAACCCATGCCAGTACTAGCAGCTCCATTTGAAATATGTGCAATGGATACTGTTGGACCGTTGCCTGAAACAGTTAATGACAATAAATATATTTTAGTTTTATAGATCATTTCTCATAATTTAAGGAAGCTTTTACAATGTCTGGTCAAAACATTGAGACACTTGCACCAATATTTATCGAACGAATTATATTTAAATATGGACCACCAAAAAGATTTTAACAGATAGAGGACAAAATTTTATGAGCAGTTTAATGAGTCAAATAAACTACATTTTGAAATATAAAAGCTCAACACTACGGGTTATCACCCAAAAATAAATGGGTTGGTTGAACGTATGAACGGTTTCTAAACAGATTGGCATGTCTAACTAATAAGATACAATGTCACTAGGATATATTCATGCCATATGTATTACTTGTAATAAATAATACAAAAACAAAAGCAACAAGTTATAAACCAAGTTATCTTTTGTATTTAAGGGATATTATAATGCTATCATCACAATTAATGGAAGTCCCAGATTTGTTAGAAAAATTGAACATTGTTTACAAAAAAGTTGGTTTATAAAAAGAAATATAATCAAAGGAAATATAAAGAGCAGTGTGATAAAAAGACAAAACAACATTCATTTAAAGTCGGAGATAAGGTGAGAATATTTCCTTCCGAACCAAAGAAAGGATTAACTCCAAAGTGAGTAAGGTTATTGAGGTTTTCAGAGTGACACCTACGAATTTATTTATAACAAAACATAAAATACAGATCCTATTATTGTAAATGTAAATAGATGTAAAAAGGCAGAAAATAAGCCTATAAAATGATATACCTTAAATCACATACTCAACCTGAAGTAGCAGTGAAATAGATCCTCCAGTATTTCCGAATTTTAGAATTAAGTTAAATTTTATATTTATGAAAATCATTGTTTTGTGTTCTAATAATCCTATGCGCTACAACGACTAACATATTGTTTTTGCTATCCAGTTACATTGTATTTGTCTCTCAGATAATACACTTCATGTTCGTACTACATGCTAGCAAGCTAATTAAACAAATAAATATTACAAATCTGTTACTTACCATAGAAAATTATGGTAAGTAATTCATTTATATATTTCATAAGTACATAAATTTTCTTAAACTTAGCTTAAAATACTCGTAGTCTTCATATTTCACATAGATGACAAAAAGTATATCACCGATCTTAACCTTAAAAGAAATTTTAGAAAGAAATATACGAATGAAATTTCACAAATATTTTTAGGCAATCAAACTAATTTCGTTATAAACAACTATAAAATATGTTCATGTAAATTATGTTTAGTGCAAATTAATTCAGCGAAATATTGCCGGTGTGAAGTGAATATTTCTTTTGTATTTGCTTATAACATTTTAGTAATTGTTTTAATTCTCCAAGACATATATTATTGTAGTTTGGGGCTGTCCATAAATGACGTCACGCAGGAGGGGGAGGGGGCAGAATTTTGAGACGAAGTGTGACGAGGGGCAGGGGGCTTTCGGAAATGTGACGTCACATCGAAATGCTGAACGTGCTTTAATCCCTAAAATTAAAGGACATATCTCAGAACAAGCGAACCTGTAAATAGTTGAATAT
Source organism: Girardia tigrina (assembly GCA_001938485.1). Lineage (NCBI taxonomy): Eukaryota > Metazoa > Platyhelminthes > Tricladida > Dugesiidae > Girardia > Girardia tigrina. Next base: position 6,378 of record MQRK01208784.1, on the reverse strand, counting down.
TATTGATGTCTCGGGGAGTAAGCTACTCAAATAACTACAACACTCTGATTGCCAATTCAATCGAGCTTCATCAGACAATATTTTTTAATGATTAAAAGTCACTTTTCACAAATTTTTATAATTTGAAAATTTTTTGAGTGCTGAGATTTTTTCAGGAATCTGATTTTTGAAAATCTATGATGACGCAATAAAATATTAGGGAACTTTAAAATATTTTAGTATGGTCTAATTCTACTAATACTGCTCATAAAATTAATACTTTGTAAAAGAACATCAAATAGTAAAATACGATAAAATACATTCTTGTTTTCCGAAATTATAATTTCTATTCAAATTCTATAATTCATAAGAAATTAAGAATCAACAATTTATATCTGTCCAAATTATTTTAAATGAGAAAACGAAAAGTAATTTTGTCAATTTTCCTTTTAATATGACAAAGAAAAACTAATATTTTGGGAAATTGAATAGTAAAAATTAAACATCTCAGGCCACATAGGATCGCTGCACATCGCCAACATGAACTAATGGTTATAATTGCGAACGAAGAAAAATCGAGAGAATGTAGATTGGATAGACGAAGACCTTGATCTAAATGGTATCTCCACTCCACTGGATGAAGAGATTCGTGCTCCCCCTGTTTATTCCATGAAAGAGCATTTTGATACGCCATGGAAGAATGGAGACGCATAAATTTTTTGAATTAATCTATGGAATAAATAAAGTGTATTGTATTCAAAATTTGTCTTATCGCTGTAATACTTTGATTTGTAAATGAGACAGAATTTTAATATTAGTTTTGTGAATTATAATTTTGAATTTGATGAAAATTTAATCTTACGAGTATATTTGGACGAAAATATTTTGACGAGTATTTGTTTCCTGCTGATCCAAAGTTTAAAAAAGAAAAAGAAAAAAAGACATTTGGTTATTTATCTGAATTGGTCTAAGTATTTGGGTGTGATTAATTTTTGGTGCTTTGGAATATCCAAATAAGTATTGTTTTTCTTTATTATTAGATTTTAAAACTGTACTAATTAGAGTTTGAGTCCTGTTCAACTTTTATTCTGTGTTAAATTTGAAATATATATTTAAGTATTAACAGTGATATTCATTCTTGTGGTTCTGACAGGGAAAATTCTTTGATGAAGTTTTAAATTTATTTGATTAATCAGAGAATTTTCTTCATCTTAAATTGCATTTAATTGTTAGAAATAAGCCCATTATTACAGACTTTAATCATACCATAACAAGATTTTACTATTATATTCTTGACTAGATTGCAATTGCAAAACACTTAGTCATAGTATTATAATAGGTAACAATATACCAATACACTTAACAAGGAATACACAAACATGCAGTGCAACAACAAAAATCAGTATAGAAACAAGCGTTCACAAACTTTTGCACCTGACTGTATTTAAGGGGGTTAGGCTTTTTGTGACGAAATGTGACGAGGAGGAGGGGGGTTGGAAGTCTTTGGAAATCGCGTGATATCATTTATGGACAGCCCTTTTACTAAAGAACAGTGTTGTGATACCACATTTTTGTTAAACGGTCTGTGTGGTATTTTCACATTCGTGTATCTTTTTTCTTTCACTTCATTTAGATGTAACTGTTTGCTTTGGTTATTCATATTTTATTTTGTGTGACCATTCACCTTTATTTTTGTACAACGCGGGTGTTGATTCTTTGGCATCTGTGATTATATTTTATTGTTATTTATTCCTTTATATCTGGTAGATTATGTCATTACCGAAAGAAGTGAAAGAGACGATACATTGGAAGACAGATCAATAATTTTGCGAATTTTTGATTTTAACTATTTCTTCATCTGTATGTGTGAATATACACCGAAAAGTCACGAAGAGTTTACAATTTAAATAACTGATTTTATTTTTTTTCTACGTCAAGCCAAAACTAGATTTATTTATGTTAGTTCGAAAAAGATCAAACATTTATGTCGAATTACGAGAATATAAGCGCTCTTTGGCAAACTACTGCATTTATAGCGTAGATAGTTCAGTTTCGATCATTGTTTGTTCGTTTATATTACGTGTCAAGAAAAGTCCGTGTAAAAGTTCTCGAATCAAAGAAAATTAAATTTTAGCCAAATTAAAAAAAATGTATTTGATTATAAGTAATTCCATGATTACAATTTGAATACGAATTCAAATCGTAATCGATAAAAAAATTAGTATTATCTTGACGAAAAAATTGTAAGACTTATTATTATTATTTGACGATATTCACTGCCTCAGAAGGAAGAATTTGAAGAAAACTAGTTTAATTATATTTGATTGCTTCACAACTCGAATTATCATTCTCGCCTAATTGTCACGGTTCGAAATCATAGACTGACTACTAGCTCAGTGACCTGTAAACTGAACAATCCCTATATATACCGATTAATTTGCGAGTGAATAACATACAGAAGAACAATTATCTCTTCCATTTGGTTGACACTAAACATTTATTCGTGCATTAAATTTGGTCGTAGTGTTCAATTTATGCTGGTAACTATTACGTTTTTTGTAGTTATTTCAGTGAATAGAATATATTTTATTATTGTTCAAACGTTAGTTACTTAACCGACACTAGGCGCACTTAATTCGCTAGTAACCTAATCTACTAATTCAGTTAGCCTAGTACATATCGGATTATATAAAACAACTTATTAACCTTTTCATTTTTGACTGGTAGATAGGTAGTTTTACTGATCTCTCTTATATTAGTAAAGATCAGTTTACTGTATATTTATTATTTCTTTTTTGGTTCAATTTCCGCCCTAACGAAAAACTGATTTTTACAAACAGTTAGATAATCAAAAATTAGTTTAAAATTTGAATTTATCTTTAAGAATCAAAGCATACAATTATACGCTTGATGATTTAAAAAATCGAATTGTTACTTGCGTGTTTGTGTGTACATAATAATTTATAATTTGATTTAATATTTCAGATTTTTAACAATGTGAGTAAGAAAAGAGGATGTAAATTTAAGGAATTTTTGTTGACAGCCCCCTTCTTCAGAATTGTCCCGCTTTGTCCATCTAAAAATCTGGTCACCTTAATTTTTTAGTTTTTTTGTCGCGAATTTAATTTATTTTGTTGCCTCTTATTATCGGTAGCCCTTAATAAATCAATATCAATATTATTAGAATTAATGAATTGTTTAAACATTTTTTTTAAATGAATCATTTGGAAAAAATCAAAATAGATCATAAAAATCATCGTTTATCAAATTATTTACTCTAAAGTTAGTTATTAGTAGAAAAATTGCCGCGAAAATCTCGGTAACTTTCATCCAAATCGGTAATCGGGACCGAAATTTTTGTATCGGTGGAGAAGCACCGTTAGAATCGTCTTGTCGAGGCGGTTCCAAATCAGATCCGATCGTCCTTAAATTCCCAGTGTTTCTTTCTCTCTCCTGAGATTTGTCGATGTAGATCGACTCTAATGTTATATCTCGAATTTCTTCAAAGATATTATTAATTTTATTTATATTTTTGTTTTCAAGAATGCCGGTGGAATATTTGATAATCATTTCAGTCAACTATTTAGTGAAAGGCGAAAAGTATGGGAAATGTTTTTCGATATTTTTTTGGCAAAAAAACCGTCCAAATGTGACCAGAAAGAAAGAAAATTAATAATAAATTTAGTTTAATAAAGATTAACAATAAATTCAAATTTGGTTATTAAGTTACAATAACATATTATTCACATTTTTTCTAATATTTTTATAAAGATATTTGATATTTTCAAGTTAACACTCATTAGTCGTTCAATTCTCATTATTCATTTCATTCTCAAAAAAATAAACGTTATCCAGAAAGTCATCAGCGAAATTAAACCAGTCAAAAGAAATAAGGTTTAAATTTTATTGGCCGGTAATAATATTGTTAATTTAACCTGACATTCGAAATCAATACGAAGAAAGATCATTGTAAAAATTTATTTATCTAAAAAAATCAAATAATTTTAGGCATATAGTTCCATATGGGCCCAAGCAGCAATAAAGATTTAGCAATATATAAAATATTATAAGCATAATTTTTGTTAAAAGTTTTTCAAGAAACCTAATGTTAAAGGAAAATATGTGTTGATTACACAATCACTAACTTACTCTAGAATATATTTGACTAATTTTAGAAAATATTCGTACCACGATTTCAGATGGAAATAAATATTTAAGAATTTATTTGATATTTTTCCAATTATGCTTAATATATTTTATATATTCGAAATTTTTTATACACCCGCTCCCGATTACATATGCCATGTAGGCATTTATGAATTTTTTGTTTGAATTTATTTTATTTTCACGTCATAAATCAATTTATTATTAAGTCCATTTAATAATATGAGATATCCACTTAATAATAATTTATATAATCTAAAAATAAAAAATAAAAGGATTAGCCTATGAAATGACAGAAAATAAGGACAAGATGTCCATTTAATAATAAAAAAATTATTTCCATAAATATTAAAAAAAAATCTAAATGTCGGACTAGGAGTCAATATCCAACAATTCTAGTGGGGAAACAATACCCGCTATAGGTCAAAATGAAGAAAATATTGAGCCTATAACCAATAATTCAAGAAGAATGCACCGAAAATCGTAAAATCTTATCATTTTTTTATCCTGATATTTATATAATTTTAGAATTGCAATAATTGATAAAGAACGCATAATCGAAGCATTTAAGAGGGGAGAAGATTATTTTCTTCTTGCTCGACAATTGAAGATAGGTAAATCGGCCGCCACTGGTATCATTTCTAGATACCGTAGATCGGGTCAAATAACCACTGGAAGACGTGGAGGCTACAGGAAGTCTAAGATCACGGAGGAAATTGGAGAGAAAATCATCGATTTCGTGGAACAAAATCCCCAATGTTTCAATCGAGAAATTCAAGTTTTCCTGTCCCAAACAGAAATCAGTTGTTCCAGAAACACAATATCAAGATTTCTGGATGGTAAATTATTTACCATCAAAAAGGCCCGTGNTTGTGTTGCGGAACGCAATTCCGCAACTGTGAAACAATCCAGATATCGATATTCTTTCAATTATATGAGGGGTTAGTTTTAAGTTTCGCCAAAATAGTTTATTATTTTTTTAATTTGAAAATTTAAAAGAAATAAATTAACAAATTAAAATGTTAATTTAAAAATATGATAATAAATACTTATTTAAAATATGTTTACAGTAATAACAATTAACATATTTTAAGAAAAGTTATAGAATAAGCTAAATAAATTTTAATTAACGGATTAATATTTTCAGAAATATTTTTTTAATAAAAGGGTTATTGTAAATTTAAATTAATTAGTTTTATGATTAAGTTTCATAAGAATGTAAAATTTTGTTACATTAAAAATTTGTAAAATTTTTGTAAAAAAATATAAGATTATTTAAGATCTAAATATTGTAAATTTTTGTAAAAAATATAAGATTAATTGAGATTTAAATTTTCTTATATTTTCAAAATTTAATCGAAAGAATTTAATGAACTAATTTTGGGCGAAATAATTGTAGTAACAAGAAATTTGTTTAAGTATATGAATTGTGAATATTAATAAATTTTTTTGGTGTTAAATTATGACTTCAGAATGTGATAATAATGAAAGTGGCATAAACGCTACTTACATGGCGACCACGCCAGGACTGGAGGTTGGTTATTGAACCAAACCATTTACATCGATGAAACCGGGTTTAATCTCTGGACCCGTAGGCCAAATGGAAGGCCATGCAACATCACAGTCCCAACAAACCGAAGCCAAAACATATCATTAATTATGGCCATTGGAAGAAGCGGTGTGATTCATCACCAATTGGTTCTTGGCAGTGTAAATGGTTACATCTACCAGAAATTTATCGAAGAAGTAAATGCTGTGCTTGACCCCAATATTCCCTACCGGCTCATACAGGACAACGCTCCAAT
>MQRK01208766.1:7360-18388 GCA_001938485.1 Girardia tigrina | reverse complement strand
AGTTTGTATCTGTGATTAAACATTCGAAATTGCGATGACAATAATCATGTGAACTGAACGATTATGTATTTACAAATTAAAATGGTTCACTAATTTGATTAATGGAATATGTGAATCCTTTAATGTTCTAAATTTTGTTTACTTTGTAACTTGTTTATACATTTCGCTTGGTCTAAGTTTATCAATCAAGGTTTAACAGTTTTAAATTTTAGTGTTATTCGCTACGTAATGATATTAAGAAATTTAAAACTTACTACTTCAACGTGAACCTATTTTTTAATTTAGAATAATTAGAATTATTATAAATTAAAAATTGTACTAGCAAATTATAATGAAAACGTGAGTTTAAAAATTTAATCTACAACTGTGGACAAAACGAATCGGGAATACCACAAAATTTTATGAATTTTAGTAAAACTTTTATTTTAAATCAAATTTGAACACACCAAATATAATTTACCTGTCTAAAAAGAGTGTTTGTCGGTCACTCTATTAAATGTGAAATTACGGAGACACCGGAGTGAATCCACTTCAGAACGTGGTAAATTTGGATAGCCCGCATCGAGACGGTTCTGTCTGTGTAGCGCTGTCGCAGAAAAGCGCTGTGAGCGGACTGTTAAATCAACACATAATTCAAAACATTAAATATAATTTATAATAATTTCGATTTAAAAATTAAAACATAAACTTTTAAAGATAAAAATTCAGCTCTCCTGTCATAAAGACGGGTCTTTTTCTATTATCATAATATAACTATAAAACATTATTACTATATGACATTTATGTATAGTTTTGATGCCCTTGTACATTGAATAAACCAATTTCTACGAAATGTCCCTCTACTCTTCAAAACATCAAACAAGTTTGATGAAGTAGAATAAATCTTGTAGATCTGTTATCACGTTTTTTTGTTTTACAAAGGTGAAACGCAACTTTAATAAATAATATGCTTCAGGATACATAAAAGGATAATTCTTCATGTTGTGCTACCGTGAAATTGTGACTGAAGTGTTTCAAAGATTATCGCAATTCTATGTTTGATGATGAAAGAATGGGAAAGTCTGAAGAGATTCCTCATAAAATTAAGAAAAAAAGTTAATAAAGATTGTGAAAGATAAACACAGAAAATTTGTACCAAAGTTTTTGACTGGCAAAATAATAAATCATGAAATTGAGTGCTGAGTTGAAAATTTAAAACTTTATAAAGAGTATGTGAAAGTTTTCTAAGTCAAATTATTAAAACTGAGGAAACAAATCATTCTTAAGGAATCTCGTCGTAAATCCAAAGAATGGAAACTTCCAAATAAATTGAGATCGGGTATAACACATCCAAAAGAAATAATGCTAACAGTGTTTTTGAAATAGAAATGATGTCTTAAATTTGGATTTCACCGAGGAAGGCTACAATAATAATGCAGTATACTACAATAATGTTTTAACAATTAACTAAATAGAGCAAATGTAAAGCTCGAAACATACCATTAATTACAAATGGTTGGTAAATGAAAATATATTTGAGTATTTTTTGTCAGACTTATTGAACGTAACACGTAGATCACAATTTTAAGATTATATTGGGAGAGTTTGAAATGTTTGATGTTTTGTGCTTGAATGTTATGTATTATTTTGGATTGTCTCTCCTACACAGATAGCTGGTTAATATTTTAATTCTTATAATCTGAAACTAATTTGATTTAAATTAACATATAATATTACATTTTTATTTAATTTAAAATCATTGAAAAGTTTTTAAAATTTTAATAAATTTATATCTTTTCTTTTTGACCTTAGCCGTTGGGCCGTGGGTGCACCCAATTATAAACAAGTCTTCACCACATCTCTCTATTTGTAGCTTCTTTTCTCAAACATTCCATACTCAGTCCAGTCCATTCTTTTAAATCGTCCATCCATTGCCTCTTTGGTCTTCCTCTTGGTCTTTCTCCTTCCACTCTTCCCTCAATCATAACCTATGCTAATGCTTGTTTTCTTATTTGATGACCGTAGAATTTCAGCTTCCTTCTCTTGATGATCTCTTCTATTCATTACGGTATTTTACCTAGTATTGGGTTCTTGCTCAAAAGACATTTTCATGAACACAAAAATTTATTTCTATAACAATTTGAATTTTTTAAACAAATATTTTTGAGGAGCTTTTGTACTTTCTTTTTTACACAACCAATATAAATAAAAATAGATATAAATAAAAATATGGTTAGTATATTTTTTACAAATTAAAATTCTATATTTCCTTAATAAAAAAATTTATTGAATTAAAATTTTGTCACAAAGATTTTGTTGCGTCTTTTATTAATTTTTCAATTTTATGGTACATTTAAATTTTTCTATTTCTTAATTACATTTTTTCAAAAAAAAAATTAAAATCGCATTTTTTATTTAAGTAGATTTAATGGTTCTACAAATATTTTTTACTTCCAATTTTAATTTCCTAAAAATTATAATTACATTTTACAAAAAAAATTATAACCACATTTTAAATTTACTTTGATTTAAAAGTTACCAAAATGGTTTAGTTTACTTATATTTCACAAATAAATATCAAACTTAAATTACTTTTTATTTTATTTCAAATAAAAATTTTCATCAAATTTGAAATTAACTTTTTTTTACTTTATAATAAATCTTTACATAAATCTTTTAATAACCCTACCATAAAATTTATTTTATTTCGTACTTAAATTAATTTTTTTACATCAAATTTCTGAAAATCTTATTTTATCATATTTATAACAATATTTTACGGAATGTAATTGTTTGTTTAACAATTTGATAAAATACAAAAATTTTATATTTTATGAACGCTCCCAACACCTAGTATTTCTGTCACTCTCCTCCAAACAAAGTCATTTGTCTTCTTTTCTTTCCACGTGATCTTCAGCATTCTCCTGTAGCACTTCATTTCAAACGCTTTAAGCCTATTCATACTCTTCTGATTTATTGTCCAACTCTCGCATCCATAGAGGAGTGTTGTCCAGACAATAGCCTTAGTGATATTAAATCTGCTCTTGAAATGGATTTCTTTGAGGTTAAAAACTGTGCTAAGCTTAATCATTGCGCTTGTTGATATACCAATCCGGCTTCTGATTTCTTCTTCGCTTCCCCCATTCTCTGTGATAGTAGAGCCTAAATATTTGAAACTCCTTACTTGTTCCAGCTTCTCCCCTTCAATGAAAATCTCCAGTTTAACCTCGTTGTTATGGTTTCYTGAAACCATTACTTTGCTTTTTTGTCTGTTGATTTCCATTCCGAAATTGTTTGACACTGTGTAATCTGTTCGTGAGTTCCTAATTTTCTGCCTCATCTTTGCCGATTAGGTCTATGTCATCAGCAAATAGTAGATTGGTTATTCTTGTTCCTCCGCAGCTTATTCCAACATCGTCTAGATCTTCTATTGCTTCCATAACAATTCTCTCAAGAAAAAGGTTGAACAGTGTTAGTGAAAGAATGCAACCTTGTCTTACTCCTACTGATGATTTAAACCAGTCGCTAAATTGCTCACTTGTCAACACTTTTGTCTTTGCATCTTTGTAAAGCCTCTTAATAATATTCATGATATGTTTTTCTATGTTGTGTTTATTCATTGTGTACCATAATGCTTCGTGCAACACCCTGTAAAAAGCTTTTTGGAAATCTATAAAGTTATGACAAATTATTCGTTTGTGGTCTCTTGTTTTCTCACAAATTAGTCTTAAGTTCATTATCTGCTCCGTAGTGTTGCGGTCTCTTCTGAAGCCTGCCTGCATCTCGCTAAGAACTTGCTCCACTTTCGGTGTGATTCTTCTGAAATTTATATAAAATTTTTAAATAAAGTATTTAATATAATTAATGTTTCTTTTAATTTTATCCAAGGGAATTTAAATATTTTAGTAAATATTTTTAGAGATAGTTCTGGTTTCAGCTAGTTCAGAAAATGTGATAAATGTCATTAATCAATTATATGATGCATAGTTGCGAAAGTTTTGATAATATTTGTCCGGAGGACAAATCAACTTATGATGATAATAAGTTTCGAAAATCATATTAGTGTTCTTAGTAATGGCTATTGTAAGAAATTTGTACCACCACACACAGCAAACATCACAAGACAGATAAATTTGGAGATAGTATTCTTTTTATTGAATCATTTTCCTTTTAGTCAATACCTCAAACTAAAGCTATATATGGTCCTTATTTTGAAACTTTCGAATCGTTTAGCTCGCAGCCCCATTTCTTGTTCCAATGATTCAAATAATGATCTATGCAAAATGTTATCTTAATTTGACAACTGTAAGGTGACCCTCATTGTCCATAAAGTTTCGACTTTTTTAGACGAAAAGCTTTAAAATAACAGCCACCCTTCCTAAAATTTATTTAATTGCTCAATATACTGTTGTCATAATGAACGTTCTTTCATTTTGTGTTTCAAAACGGATTGTGCTGCTCATGTAAAGTCACTTTTATGTTGTTTTCTTTTTAGATTTGTTCATTAGCATCAAGGTGGTCTCGAAGTTCGTTTTTAGCAGATTTAGAAAAGCCTGGGTGAAACTCGACAAGAACATTTATATAACTAGTAGTAATGAAGTACCTGATGATGCCCGCTCCACTATTTTTGGATTGTTGAACACTACTTTTCTACGGAAAAATAGCAGAGAGAGGATCACCGAGAAATGTTGGAGTTTACAATTTATGCATTCAAGATATACCTGTTGCAAAATCAATTTCAGAGATCTCAAACCGAGAAAAAAGTCTTTAAGTAGAATATATATGTTCCTTGCTCGAGTGTACTTTCAAGCCTTGTTTCTTTCATCAGTAGAAATTACAGCACCATATCATGATTTCCTATTCATGCACCAACTGTTTAATTATCGAGAGATTGATCCACAAATCAGTAAGGCTGCTGCAAATAAATTTTCCAACCATCTCTGGTATTTAGTTTCTGAAACTGTTACTCTTGCCTTATTTTATGACAATGTTCCATTAGTAGTTAAGGCAAATATGGTTCACGACAAAAATGAAGAAGCGAAAGAAGAAAAAGATCAAATCTGCAATATAAACCTAATTTGTATTTACAACAATTTGATGATGCATTAAATGTCGAGAGGCAGAATTTTTTTCGCATTTCGTTAAAAGTTCCATATATTTGAATAATATTTAACTCGAGCAAATGGTAACAATGAAATTCATTCCATGACTCTCTATACCCTTCTATAAAAGTTATTTTCAAAGATCGCATTTCGTAACATCTGGGCTGTATTTTCCGTCTTGAATATTGCTAAAACCACACAACCATAAAAAGCAAATAATTCCAATTAAAAACAATAACTGGTTCGCATTTTCCTAAACAGTTGTATCTGAAGGCTCTGAACTATAACAAAATGAACGAAGATGTTGAATGAATCAACAAAGATTTTAGTGGGTTTTTTTCTAAACTTGGCCAGTATCTGGTAATTCAATATCCTGTCATTAATTTAGATGAATATATAATATTATCATTAGCAATGGAATTATTTTAATAAGTTTTAACTGTTAGTTTTTATATGACTTTCTCAATTTATATATTTTTTGTAAAAATATAATATGTAATATTATTAATGAATTATTAATGAAACCTTACATTATTAATGAAACCCTTACAGCATAGTGGATCATATATGATCTAAAATAATTTTTCATAATTTTATTACCCTAACTGCATAGCTTACCATATCTGGACCAAATTGTTTGTTTGGATATTCTACATGAAAAAATAATTTTCTTTAAAAATAAAAAATACGTGTCTCTTTATTTATATTTTCCTATATAATATATTTTTTATTAAAATAAAAAATTCATGCAGTTAGGGGTGATCATTACAAAGGGAGAGTGGAAGTTGAAAAACTTTAAATTTAGCGTTACGCATTTTTAAACGACCTTAATTAATTATAAACTTGTTAGGGTTCCGAAAAATACATATGAACACTTAATAAAATTTTATATAGGAAAATTTTTAAATAATTCTTTTAGTAAAATTATTAATTTCAAACAAAATAATATTTAGTTTAACAAAACTTGGAATTAAAAATTATAAATTTTTTAGTCTTTGTTTTACTTCATCAATTTTCAAGGNTGATGAAAATTACTATATAAACAGCAGCAAATTTATTTTTAGTTTGCTCAAAAATCCTCTCATCACAAAAACAAAAGGAAGCAAGTAAACTCAAAATTATTTCTATTATTTATTATTCTTTTTTTTATTATTCTTTAAAACACATATATCTCATATGGGAGAAGAAGGTTTATTTTAATTTTAAACATTCGTTTGTTTTGGAAATTAACAGTTTTTACTGTAATCTATTAAATCGTACGAAATATTTTTTTGTGTTTGTGTTCTGTCATCAAGAATTGAATTATTATTATTATTTTTGAATTGTTATTTTTGTTATTTGAAATAAAGTTTCATAAAAGAATTTGTGTTCATTATTCATATATTTATGTTGGAAGTCATTTCTGATTAATTGGAGTCAGATTAAAGATTTCGGATTAAAGATTAAAGAATAGAGATTTACGATTAAAGATTAAGATTTAAGATTTGTGTTTAAAAAGTAAATAATTATATTAAGGAGTTCTAATATCCAACAAACTAAATTATTAATTTTAACTTTACTTCAAGAAGCTGTATTTACTTACTGAAGTAAATATTTTATCCAAATTATTCTAAAAAGCTGTTTTATTTTTTAGAAATAATTAAAATATTATTTAGTGTATTTTAATCATAGTTTTATTATTAAAGTCTTCCAAAATATTTTTTGATAACATTTTTTAATTAAAAATGTTTATAAATAATTTATTTATTTAGAAAAAGCTATTTTTTCTGCTTAAATTTTATATATTTGTACAATTATTATTTTAAAATAATTTATATATATATATATATATATAATCTGTAGCAAGTAATAATAAAATAAGTTTCTAATTAAATCTAAATGGTTTGTATAAATCCTTTCTTGACAAATAATTAAATGAAACAGTGGATAAGATATTTCTGAAAGATAATTCTAAAAATCAGAATTTGGCTTCTCTTGATGGTTCAAAGAAAGAAATTGAAGTATAATTAGATAATAATAATATGCGGAAATATTTATCAATTTTACCTTATTCTGAAAGATTTAAAAACTTTAAAAATGCGTAGTTAAAAGCAACTAATATGTAAGTCTCCCTCGACTGAACGGATAAATGAGTATCGAAGAGACTACAGTACCAGCATTGGCGTACAGGGTAGTGAGCTATAGACTCTGTATCAGGTAAAAACTATAAATGGACAATGCAGAGCCTACTGAATTTCTCGCGCAGCTTTAGATACAAGAATGCGAGCTTTCAGTACACGGGCACGCTTCGGTTTCCCAGTCAGAAAGGACGAGTCATGATCCCTCGTACCGTGATTCTGTAGAGCTTTGGTTGTGTAAACACATTTCATACAATTAGCAAAGGGACACCAAAATATTTCCAAATCAGTTGTATTACTTAACCGAAAGTCGATAATCACCCTTGGAATCACTCCTTAGTCCGTCTCCGCGGTACCGTCGAGGAGCACTGACACATCATGCATCGCGATCGGGTTCGAAGATTTTGTACATTATTTTCATCTACGTTATTTTGTGAAGCACTATTACCACTGGTACTGCCTTGGGTTTGGTGATCGATCAATAAATGCCGCTTTAATTATCCATCCGTTTTACAGATCTTGTGAAAATTTTCCATGGGACATTGGAAAGGTTTGTCACCATTCTGACGCTACGGCGTCATCGTCGTATGCACGTTTTTTGTTGTGTCCTTTTAGTTCATTTTGTTCCTCAAAAGCTTTGAAACAAAAAGGATACGTGCATTGCCCTCTTTTGATACGCAGCTGGACGATTTTCGGATACTCTTTGCCCTGTTCAATCACATCTTTCAGTTTATCAGACATAGTTCCTTTGGTTAGGCGTTAGAATTCCTCATAACTGTCGAGGATTACGTATTAAGTATTCTATCAAGGTTAGTTTTATCAAGAGTAGTAAACATAAAAGTAATAATAATTATTCTGTGCAAGTATTATGAAAATCTTTTAGCCGAGCTGCTTCTTTTTCAGGCACTCACTCCTATTATTATTATCATTATAATTTAACAATAGTAATGATAATGAAGTGCTGAGATTTAATCGTAAGATTTATTAAAAAAGAAATAAACCATAGCAAAATTAGACTAACAATAACTTTAAAAATCACCACACAAAAATAATATAACCTCAAATAATATAACAGTCAGTGATGAAAGAGCATATTTATCATATTTGTCAAACAATATTTTCTAATAGCCAAATCCTAATTTTTTAATGTCAAGTAATAATTTTTATTATAAATCTTTAAAATTAAATAATTATGCCTTCGTGGCAAAATTGTTTATTTATTAGCAATTGAAATTCGAAATTGGATAATTTCAAATATTATTAATTATAATAATTATTATATAATTATTGGAAGGGGGAAAATTTTCTTGTTTCTTTCTTTGCTTTTCCTTTTCCTTTCTCTGTAATGGACTCTTGTGTCACCTTCTGCTTCTCTTCCCCCACATAAATAAATACATAAATAAATAAAATAAAAATAAAAATCACAAACAAAGCATAAAAAATGAATATACAAATATGTACATCCACTGTAAAACGAATATCTATACGATAATACATTTACGGAGATAAATGTATTACAGTTTTCAATGAAATTATGACACCTATATACAATTCAAAATGTTCACATATTTTGTTTAATGAACAGTTAACCATATTTTTAAAATAAAAAGCTAAACATCAAAAGAAATAAAAAGATTCATTAAACATATATTGAAAATTATTTGTAAATCTCATCAGATACTTGAGTTTGTTCGCCACGATATTGTATTAATTAACTTTGATCTGTGATGGTTAAAGGTTAGGGTTGAGTATAGGCTAACGATTTATTTCAGGATATTAAAAAACCAATTTTAAAAATGTATAATTTTTTTATGTACGCAATTTTCTTTACGCTATTGTCTCGGAACCTGTAGAAATCACTCGTTTTTCTAAACGGAAAATGATCTCCATTTTGAGTAAATTATTCGACTAACTGAAAGAGAACTTGGCAAAAGGAAAGAGACACTTAACCTAACTCTCAATAAAACAGTATTATTTAAATTATTTATTTCTAATTATAGTTAATTTTATTTCCTAAATTAATGAGGAAAGTTTTTTAGAAGCAATCATTTTGAAACTAATTTACTAAATTCGTGAGGATGTGACAAAGTTAATTAGTTTTAACGTTCAGACTTCCGTGTTTATTAAATATGTCTGTTGACATAAGAAGATCGTTATAATAATTAAATTATTTTCCCTATGTAATTTGTATATTTAAATATTTAAAATGAAATTTCGTGACTTTCAAAAACATGTTTTGAATTCATTTTTAAGATATATATATATAAATTCCAATCTCTATAAAAATTCAGATTTTTATCAAAAATTTTTAAAATATTTTTCCCGTCAGAAAATATTAAAGAAATTTTCGTTTTAGTTTTATGATGTATGAATTTTTCTTTTTTTTAAATATTTTCACTAAATATTATTGCAAAATTTCTAAAATCAACCCTGTGGGGATCACTTAATTATTATCCATTAATTTTTGTGGTTGCATTGTCCTGGATTTGCGAAATTCTGCTAAAAAAGATGTATTATGAGAAACATGAGTGCAAATTTCAAAAAGTGTAAAATCAAAAAGCAAAATAGCAAAGTAAGTCATTGACCGATTTTTGAAAATAAATTAGCCAAATATACTTACTGAGAACCTTTTCCAGTTACTCAGTTTTAATAAAGAATTTATATATTTTCTCGATTGTACTATATATTTCCAATAAAGTTTTTTTATTTATTGCGCCATATATGTTCAATATAGCAGTTTGTTCTGTCATATCTGATTTTTGTAATCCTTTTTATAGTAAATTACATTCAAATTTCTCCTTGGGCGATTATCGGTAGTCGTTTGATCGTCAACGATCAGTAGGCATTCACAATAAATCTTTCGTTCAACAGCTTAAAAAATTTCCTTCGACTTTTAATTAAAAATTCTTTATACAATATTTTTTTAATTAATTTTCTTAAATAATAATATAACTAACCTTTTAATTATTTTTTCTTTTAATTAATTTATAAAATATTATTTAATTTATTTATTCTTTTTTAATAATATTTTATAATTTATTCTCTTTGAAATCGATCTTTCTCTTTCTTTATACAGATTCTCAATTTTCTTAAATTTTGTTTTAATATCATAAATATTTTCAGTTTATGATAAAATGTTTTATTAATAGTTTTTTTAAAAATTTTAATATATTATCAATACATATATATATATATATATATATATATATATATTATTACAGAAATTGGTATATTTTCATAATATTAGACATTTAGACTTAGATTTTTGAATTTATTGCAAAAAAACGTATCTTTCTAAGAATCGCTAAATTTATTTTGTATTTTAAATTTTTATTTTATTTTATACAGTGATGGAAATCAAGAATAATTTCTTAAATATATCTTTAACCTTGGACATTTACATTGATTCTGAAAATTCTTTCTACCTTTTATTAATTAAAAATTGTTAGTTTATTATTTACCTTTTCAAAGTACAGACGAAAATGTCAAGAAAGAATTAACAATTATAATAATATTTCAAAAAGACCAATGCTTAATCTGATAGGCGAGATCGAATTTGAGAAAATGACAAAGGGAAATTTGAAAATGTTAATGCGAAATTGTTAATAAATCGAATATCAAAACCCTAAGGGAATCAACAAGACGTAATTAAGATATGAGTGGTAATGTAACTCAACAATTTGAAGATCACATACCAAACTGATAGTTGTTCAATAGTTGTACAAAAAAAGCTTTAATCAAATTATATTTTCGAAATACTAAACTTGCGTTCACAAGACTCAATAATATATATATATATATATATATATATATATATATATATATATATA
>MQRK01208732.1:404-10883 GCA_001938485.1 Girardia tigrina | reverse complement strand
TAATGAAAAACGTCCCTTGGTTACCGTTACCCTGGGAACCATGACCTTGGTTACCGTCACCAAGTGAACCGGAACGGTTGCTAAGGTGATCGTGACCGTTGCTAAGGTGATCGCGACCGTTGCCATGGTAACCGTGACCGTTGCTAAGGTGATCGCGACCGTTGCCATGGTTACCGTGACCGTTGCTAAGGTGATCGCGACCGTTGCCATGGTAACCGTGACCGTTGCTAAGGTGATCACGACCGTTGCCATGGTAACCGTGACCGTTGCTAAGGTGGTCGCAACCGTTGCCATGGTAACCTTGCGTGGTAACCGGTTACGTAACCATGGCAACCACGGTAACTAGTAACGACCCCCCCCGGGGGGGTGAGGGAGAACCCGCATTTTTCCCCTACTATAGAGTTTCATAAATTCAGAAATCAATCGCCATCTAAATAACATTCACTACTCAGATTTCAAAAATCAAAACAATTTAAATTAAAAATTTTATTATTAATTTTCTAAAATACAGGTAAATTACTTGATTTCAATAAATTTTTTGAATAAAAAGATCAATAAATAAGAAATAATTATTTTTTATTCATTTTTTTGATATATTTGACAAATGGGATTTTAGTTATTATTAGATATTAAGATTGCATCTTTACTGAAATTCTGAATTTGTCTTAAAGAAGCATTTACATGTTATGTCGGATATTTTATCGCTTCCGTATGAGTTGTTTGTCCTTGTTTCAAGCATTCGAATCCCCAATTTTTTAAAAATAAATTATTATTAACCACTGAGTTAAATAAATTAATTAAATCATTATTAAATAAATCAATTGAAATAATACATAATATATAATTCCGTTATATCAAATAATTATTGCCGATCGGGTTGCTTTTTGGTTGATGTGCCGGTATACGGATATCGGTTCGATCGATCAATGAATTAGTCGGTTGGTTCATCGGTGTGTCGGTGGTGTTCAGTTCCGTCGGATATTTAATCGGTAGTTTGTCCTAGTTTCTAGCTTTCGAATCCCCATTTGAAATATTCTTTTTGATCAAGCAGAATTACAATGTTCGTAATCGTGAGTATTGTGTTCATAATCATAAACTCAGCAAAGAATCTTTAAACACTTTTTAGTAAGTTTTTTTATTTAAAAAAGCTCTGAAGTTAATTCTTATTGTTAAAATAACATATTATAAAACTTCTATTTTAAATCGTTAATTAATTTTTCTTTCTCTATTTTACGTGATTTTTTTAATCATTAAAAATAAAAAAATGGTATTATTATTTTTCTAAATTCATTAAAAACAGCTGTGACATTTTTTGAATTTCAGCGTTATTAATAAATTTAAATATAAAAAAATGGGTCAATCTTATTAAAAGAAATATACTTTTCCAATTTTTTAAAATAAAGTATTATTAACCAATGAGTTAAATAAATTAATTAAATCATTATTAAATAAATCAATTGAAATAATACATAATATATAATTCCGTTATATCAAATAATTATTACTGATCGGGTTGCTTTTCGGTTGGTGTGCCGGTATACGGATATCGGTTCGATCGATCAATGAATTAGTCGGTTGGTTTATCGATGTGTCGGTGGTGTTCAGTTCCGTCGGATATTTAATCGGTAGTTTGTCCTAGTTTCTAGCTTTCGAATCCCCATTTGAAATATTCTTTTTGATCAAGCAGAATTACAATGTTCGTAATCGTGAGTATTGTGTTCATAATCATAAACTCAGCAAGAAACTCCTTTAACACTTTTTTATTTTGTTTTTTCATAAAAACATCCCTGAAGGTAATTTTTATCCTTAAAAAATTACAAATTATAATTAGATATAATGAAATTATTACATATTGTAAATCTTTATTTACCTTTACTCCTTTTTTTATTTTATCGTAATTTTTTTAATCAATATAGGTACAAAAAATTGTATTATTATTTTTTTTAATTTCCTTTAAAACAGATGTGGCAATTTTTGAAATTCAGCTTTAATAAAAATTCAAACATAAAAGCAATGTCAATCTTAATAAAAGAAATATACTTTTCCAATTTTTTAAAAATAAATTATTATTAATAAATTAATTAAATTATTATTAAATAAATCAATGGAAATAATTCATAATATATAATTCCGTTATATCGAATAATTATTACCGATTGGGTTGCTTTTCGGTTGGTGTGCCGGTATACGGATATCGGTTCGATCGATCAATGTATTAGTCGTTGTTCATCGGTCTATCGGTAGTGTTCTGTTCCGTCGGATATTTAATCGGTTGTTTGTTTATAGCAGTCGATTCTTCGTTTGAAAAAATCTTTTTGATCCAGCATAATAGCCGTCTTCGTGATCGTGAGCATTGTTTTCATAATCCCATTGAGCTTCTCATTTTTGTTGTTGGTAAGGTGTTCCTTTGGAATCTTCTTGATCATCTCCTTGAGTCTCCTTGTAGTTGTTGATATTTCCAGGTGTTGTGACGTCATCCTCTTTTTAGTTAAAGGCGAAAGATAGAAGTTTTCACTTTTGTTACTAAAAATCCGAATGCGTCTGTAAAAATGCTTTTAAGTTACAAATCAAAATTAAAAGGCTATATTGTTTTTCAATAATACATTTATTAAAGTATAGATTATTTATATCAATAATTTTATTTTTTGAATTATATTTTATATTATCAAATTATATTATTGATTCGAAACTTAGATTTACCAAGACACTTTAAATTATAGAACAAAACTTAATTTTCTAACAAAAACGATTTTTTCGTCGATATAATTATCAAACAATATTTTAATTATTGGATATTATGATTACTTGTCCCTTATATTATTTTTCAGTAAAGTAAATTATTTGATAAAAATATACATTTAAAAAATTTATTTTAAATCATTTATTATCTCTACACCCTCTATTTAATGAATGGATTTTCAATGATCAACAGGAAAATGTATCAAACAAAAATTACAAGTTCTCTGTAAACGCTTTGTAATGCACAAATCAAAATGAAATATTGTATTTCAATAGTTAATTTAATTGAATTTATATTAATAAAAATATTATTTTTATTTTAATAAATTATATATTATTCATTTAAATAAAGTTTTTAATTTTGATTATATCGTTGATTCTTAAGTTTTAAAAAGAATATTTAAATTTAAAAAACAAAAGTGACAAACGTGATTTTAGTTATTAATAGATATTACGATTACAGCTTTACCAAAATTCTGAATTTGTCTTAAAGGAAAAACTCTGAATTTAAATTGTTAGAATAGTTTAACTCGAATATTATAGTTATATTTAAATGTCAACGCCTTCGTCATCTGATAGATTCCAAGATCCAAATAGCTTTTCTCATATATAGAGTTTCATAAATTCAGAAATCAATCGCTATCTAAATAACATTTACTACTCAGATTTCAAAAATCAAAACAATTTAAATTAAAAATTTTATTATTAATTTTCTAAAATACAGGTAAATTACTTGATTTCAATAAGTTTTTTAAATATTTTTAAATATATTTATAAGTTTTTTAAATCAACACAGAATTCGAAACAATCAATAATAAGTATAATCATACCAAAAAAATTTGGTGTACAAGCTTTTATAATTTGTCATATGTTTGCGGTTCTGTATCTATTTCACCCACTTTCCATATTTTTTGACTGAATTATCAAAGCCTACTAGGCGAAAACCCGCTTTCTATTTGCATTTAGATGTAGCAGATTTCAAAGCCTACTACTGAGGAAAACATGAGAACGACACTTTAATTAATTTTTGCGGCCAAACTAAAGGCGGTAGATGAGCAGTGACAGTGAAAAAGTGTATTGTCACCTAGAATACATCAGTCCTGAAAGTTTCATGTCGCTAGGTGAACGGGAAGTGAGTGAATTTTCGATCGCAAGATTCGATGCATCCAGACAGACAAACAAATGAAACGTAATAAAAGCTTGTAATAAATTATAATAATTACGATTTAAAAATTATAACAAACTTTCAAAGACGAAAATTCAGCTCACCCGTCATAAATGACTGGTAATTTTCTAATATATATAAATATATATACTGGAACTGATTGTATACTATATATATGTAATATTTTATTCAGTACTAGTGATAGAACCGATATTGTGTTAAAAAGTTTATAAAGCGTAGTGCGAAACATAAACAACTCATATTTTGATTGTCAAAATCAGCAACTGGTGTTTCATATTCAGATAAAATATAAATATAAAATATAATATAAATAAAGATGGATCGATCGGATAAATAAAGATCAACAGATTCTTTATAACTCGCAAAATTTGTCCCTAACGATTTAATATCAATAATTTATCGGTTTTCCTCGACGATATTCGAATGTCTGATAATAAATAAAGGATTTCGAACTTTGTGTTTTTAAAATTACATGAGATAGACCGAGATTTCCCGTCTATATAAAAACGTTTTTCAGCTGTTTTCTGACAAGAAATCGGATTCGGAAAAGACAAAATTGATAATTGAACCGGCTAAACCAAGTAAATGTGTGTATTGCAATAGAAATGATGAGATGAAAGAAACATCACGTGACCGTTATGAGTGCTATTTCAACAGCGGTTTGGTGAAGAATGGAGAGAAAAAAAATGAGTGTAGAGGGCGTAGATATCGATTAAACCAATCAGAAATCACAACAATCAAATACACAACAGGCTACCTTTCAGATTCAATGGCACAATGACTGTGAGCGACAACACCATCATGACACACACGATGAGCATCAGTCTTCGCTGGAACCGGCAGCAGATCACACTATCAGAGCCGCACTGTTTCCTCAGCATGTCATCGCTGCAATTATTTGACTTGTAAGGCACTTGATATAATATGACCAAAACGATTTTATGATTTGAATAAATCACAAATACCTTTTTATGTATTATTGATTTGAATTATCTTTAATTTAAATTACAATAATTATTAACAAATTAAATTATTCCATGGATTCATTATTACATTTACTTATAACCAGGGGGTCACTCGACAAAATATCGCGTACAAAAATATCACCGAACTAAAATTTAAAATCATTTAATCAAATTAAAAGTAATTATAATTATTAAAAATTAAAAAAAAATTAAAGTCTTGGAAAAAAATTATTTCTGATTAAACGTCTAGAGACTAGAATGAAAATAGAGTGTGACAAAAATATCGCCGACTAAAATATCAGACTAAAATATTATAATTATTAAACATTTCACAAAATTCATGCGAATAATTAAAAAATTATCTTAAAACGTTTTCAACAAAAGACAACAGTTTTTTAAATTTTTATTATAACACAATTAAGACACTTGAAGATGAAAATTGTACACTATACCTCGTATTCGTCCACATTACAAAATAAAGAGGAAGATTTCATTCAATAGAGAACATCATATTGTAGGAATCTATGAATCACAACCACGCGCGTAATATTAATGCAAGAAAAATTGCTAACGAAATTAAATCAAGAGCGTTATTATCACAAGAAACACCGCAAAATATCATATCATCATATTTAACTTCCGTTTCGTCATTTGAATCTCTCCCTAAAATGCAAAACATAAAGCGAAATATTCAGCGTACAAGAAGTCAAATGTCTCGTCCTTGTACTGCACCAACATCTCTGGTAACGCTTGTAATTCCAGAATAATATTAACTTACATCGTCAGGTGAAAAATTTTTGTTTTATGATGAGCGAATATTAATATATTCGACTTCGGAGAATTTCAATTTGCTAAAAAACTGTTCTTACTGGTTTGCAGATGGAACTTTCAATACAATACATGGTATCAAATTTAATAATGTTATACCATTGTTGTTTATATTATTGCCGAATAAACGTCAGATAACTTATTTTAAGATGTTTCGGGCGATAAAAGATTTATAACCTTCACTCAAATTCACGAACCCTGATGACTGATTTCAAAATCGCAGCAATTATTGCTTTCAAAGATGTTTTTTCCTACTGCATCTAACAAAGGATGTTTTTTTAATTTGCTCATTGTATATGGAGACAAATTCAGCGCATCAATTAAATTATGCAACGGTATATTGACACAAAAAATGTGAACTTCTCACTTAATCTTCGTCAACTGTTAGCTCTATCATTTGTTCCATTGTATAATGTTATCGATTGCTATGATAATCTCATCAATACATCATCTCATTACTTCTGCAGCCTCTCCTCGATTATTTTGAATACAATTGGTTAGGAAGACTGAACCGAAATGGTACGAGACGATGTGCAAGATAACCGATTGAGCTGTGGAATTTCTACGATGTTGTGGTAAACAATTTGCCTAAAACTTATAATTCAATTGAAGGATTGTAAATTCATCGAGGTGATACAAAAAGAGCAAAATATGAATAAGTTGAAAATCGAAAAATTTATATCAGGAGTTAATACAAGTCAATCAAGAAAAATTTATAAGTACACAGAGAAAAAAATTAAATTAAATTATTCTACAGTACGATCAAAGAAATGTGGATGAATACCTAAGAGACATAGCGTACAATTTCCATCTTCAAATGTCTTAATTGTGTTATAATAAAAATTTATATTACTCTTGTGTCTTTTGTTGAAAACGTTTTAAGATAATTTTTTAATTATTCGCATGAATTTTGTGAAATGTTTAATAATTATAATATTTTAGTCTGATATTTTAGTCGGCGATATTTTTGTCACATTATATTTTCATTCTAGTGTCTAGACCTTTATTCAGAAATAATTTTTTTTTCAAGATTTTTTTAATTTTTTTAAAATTTTTAATAATTATAACTACTTTTAATTTGATTAAATGATTTTAAATTTTAGTTCGACGATATTTTTGACCGCGATATTTTGTCTGATTTCTATATTTACTTATAACCAGGGGGACCATAAATCAATAAAGTCAAAATTGAAATATAAAATTATTTTTACCACGTTTTACTTAGCTTCGTTTCTTGTCTGGAACAAATCTTGCGATTGATTGTTCGACCAATTTCAGTCATCCAATTGAGCTGAATTTTTTTTATACAGGCTTGCTTCCGATGACAATGCAATATTTTAAAACATTTACGGCTCTACATAAACCGCATATGCTATAATTTAACTTTATGAAAATTTTAACTTTATGAAAAAAATCAATAATATTAATTAATACGTACAAAAAATTATTTTGAAATAAAACTTGCTTTTATTAAAATAAAACTTTGTTATTTTGGCTTTATAATCATTTCTGTTATTCGAAATCAATCGAAAGATTTAAATTCCTAAATGATAACTAAAAATAGTTAAATAATATTATTAATAAAAAAATTTTTTATAAACACAACCACGTTTTTCAAGCATTATTAATGCACTAAAAAGAGGAAAATAATTTTTTTTCTAGACATGTGCGAAATTTTATACCTAACCAAAAACGGGGGGCGGATTTCTGAATTACTGCTATTAGTAACTGCTATTTCCTCTTTACTGCTTTTTAGTAACAATCGATCATTTCTATGCCCCACGTTTTTGGTTAGGTATAAAATTTCGCACATGTCTAGAAAAAAAAATTTTCCTCTTTTTAGTTCATTGGTAATGCTTGAAAAACGTGGTTGTTTTTATAAATTTTTTTTATTAATAATATTATTTAACTATTGTAATAACTACACAGTAACACTCCTGATTATCAACCAAGATAATTTTTATTTTTTTTATCTCATGTAAATATATTTGTTTTTTTTGGTAATAGCCTGGCAATCTTTTGTTTATGTAATTCATACTTTCCTTTCTTTTTGTGATAAAACAAAACATTCAGTCTTGTCTAACATGATACTTTCAAAATTTAAACGCCTTTCTGCTATGTATGCGTTCTGCTATGCGTTCAATCATTTACTGGCGAAATTTGTAGATTATTTTATTTTATTTTTTTGATTAGTTTATTTAGAAGAATACGAAGATCATATTATTTAAAAGATAAAGAAGAAAGTCCAGAAGGAAAAGAAAGCCAAGAAAGAAAAAGAAGAAGCTTAATTATATAATTATATCATAAATGAATTAAATCAATAAAAAACAATAAAAGAAATAATTAAAAAGACAGCTGAATAAATTCAAGCAGAACTGTCAAATAGTGATAACACCCTTTTTCTTGGGATTATCAGACCAACCTACAAAATAACTTTTGGATTATTTACATTAGTTTGTGGGATTTATCTCCTTTCGAAATCTGTGTCTGTATTTCTTCTCAAATTTGGTGTAAGTAATTGTTGTACCAATTATATAGTTGTTTGTTAAAAGCTAACCTTTTTTTTAATTGACATTTGTTTATTTTTATTATATTAACCTATAACTAAGCTCATTAAAAAATATCTTTTTGATTAGCTTAGTTTTGTTAGTCATTTAATCAATTTTCTTTCTGTTAAAGTAACGTGAATATTGGTTGTCAGTTGACTAATCAGAGTCGTTACTTTAACAACTATTTTTAGTTATCATTTAGGAATTCAAATCTTTCGATTGATTTCGAATAACAGAAATAATAATAAAACCAAAATAACAAAGTTTTATTTTAATAAAAGCAAGTTTTATTTCAAAATAATTTTTTGTACGTATTAATTAATATTATTGATTTTTCCATAAAGTTAAATTATAGTATATGCGGTTTATGTAGAGCCGTAAATGTTTTAAAATATTGTATTGTCATCGGAAGCAAGCCTTTATAACAAAGTTCAGCTCAATTGGATGACTGAAAGTGGTCGAACAATCAATCGCAAGATTTGTTCCAGACAAGAAACGAAGCTAAGTAAAACGCGGTAAAAAATCGTACTTTTCATCTTTAAAAGTTTATCAACCCGACACGATACCGGGTTGGGTTCCGGTTCGGGTCACAATCGCCAATCAAGCCCACTACCCTGAAAACCCAACTTATTTTTTTTAATAATTCGACATCATTTAATTTTCGAATTTATTTTTTACATTTCGAGTTTAAAAAATATCACCTTTCACATACTATAATCTCCAATTCAAATTTTTCCGGTAAATAACAATGCTTATAAATTGATATTTAAAATGAAGAAATAATTTTTATAACTTGAACAGTTGTCATTGTAATATTAAAATTATTTTTCAAATGTATTAATATTTTAAATAAAATTTATCAAAATTATTAAACAAATCTAAACAATAGCAAAGAATAAAACGATTTTTATATTTTTTTCTATTAAAAAATTACTTTACTAAATTCAAATGTCATTTAATTTAAATTTAAAGAAATAAATGTCATATTTTTATCAATAATAAATTTAATATTACAATTTCAAAATCCGTTTGTTTTACGGCATTAATATTTTAAAGTCGCTAGAGTGACATTTAAATAAGTTGATTCTCAATTAGATTGATGGTTACCATCGGTTTATGTCGTTTAGAATACACAGAAATATGTAAATTATTTTTCCCATTACCGGTAAATAATGTTATCGTTTCTTTGAATAAATTTTCAGAAAATATGTACACAAAAAACTCTTTGAAAGAAAATCGTGATAAAGAATTCGAAGATTTTTTATCATCTGATTTCAGTAAAGCATCATTTAATCAATTTCTCGATTCCGATATCGCAAAAAATAAAAACAAACCAAAATTGACGAATTTTTGGAATGTGAGTGAACGGTTAATTGCATTCACTACACTTAGAGCTTTGAATTTCTTTTTTCTCTGTCATATTTTAGGAGAATTTTTTCGTTATTTTATTAAAAATTATTTCTCATTGCAATGTAAAATTTCTCTACCAGTAATTTAATTTCAAATTTTTAGGCGCAGTTTAAAATATAGAATCTTTTAAGGCATTTTTTTAAAAAATAGAATCGAAAAAATTTTTATTTAAAAAATGGAATTTAGATTAATTATTTTAAAAATAGTGTTTCGATAAAATAGCAAGTTATCTATATTTATTTATAAAATACTGACATTTAAACACAAAACATTGATAAAGTTATATTTTAATTTTCAAAAGCAGCTCTAAATATTGTGATTCTCGGTCTACTTATTGATCTTCTTGCTAGCGTTTGTACTATTTCATCTTTTGAAAGATCCGCGGAGGAAAGAGGAAATATCGAGGCAACATATGAACTGATATAATTTGATGTCGTAAAATATTATTCAACATAAAACAATGGATCTTGTCTGTTAAACAATATTATTGCACAAAAATGCATATAAGGAGCATCGAATTTAAATGTACGCTTACAAGAGCTCGTTTTAGCATTAAAGTCGATCATATATTTATGATTAACAAAAAGATTCTATCATTTTAATGTTCAGCTGATAAAAATCTACTTATTGCAACATTGGAATTTAAAACTGATTGTTAATCTGTAAATAAAAAAACGATTAAACAGTAGGGGAAAAATGGGCATTCTCCCCACATGACCCCCCCCCGGGGGGGGGTCGTACCTAGTTACCGTGGTTGCCATGGCAACGGTCGCGGTTACCATAGCAACGGTCGCGGTTACCA
>MQRK01208711.1:42203-53444 GCA_001938485.1 Girardia tigrina | reverse complement strand
ATATATATATATATATATATATATATATATATTCCTACTTTATGTGAAATTCTGCACTAGTTTAACGATGAATAATAAAATTATATAAAACATTTCTAAATATAATAAAATAAAATGTAATAAAATAAATAATTTGCAAAAAGAATTATTGAAGTTATCGCAATTTTTCTAGAGGTAACGTTAATGCGAAATTACGCGAAAAATCACCCGTTACCAGCAGTAAGAAGTACGCGGCCGAAAACTGCCCGATCACAATGTGTTAATATGAGGGTATTGAACGGTAAAATCGCTATCTAATTGCTACTGGCTAATATTAGCTACTTATTATAAGTACTTACGGTAAAGTTGAGTTACTACTTTTTGAAGTGTTTTTCGATCCCACCATATATATAAAGCCATCTAGATTAAAATACCGTAATGGCCAAAATATTAAGACCAAACTAATACCATTTTCTTGTTAATTAAAATTAAGTCAGATCTACAAATGAAAGTTTTGTTATGTTCTATTGTTTCTTATTTAGTAGTAAGGTGTTAACTTGAAATTTTATCTTCGTAAATTTGTTCCTCTGCCGCTTTGTTTATATTGTTTGCTACTGGTTCTTCTAAATACACATTGTTTGATATGTTTAAAAACATATTTTTTGATTAATTTGGTCTTAATATTTTAGCCGACATGCTACATCAATATATGTTTGACGGTTTGGATAGGTGAAACATTCAGTGATCTTAAAGTGGTTAAATCGTCATTGAAATTTTTAGACTAATTTTTTTAGCTAAAGATAATAATGATACTACAGAGAAAGAAATCAATATAAAATTGTTTTGAAAAATGTGAAAAAAGTAAGGTAAGAAAAAACGAGAGAGTTGAATATAGGTCGTTATTTTGGATTTCATCAATATGGAAAGATGTAAGTCAGATCCTTCAGTTGCCGACGACCGTTTTGATTATATTATTTTAAATGTATCTGTAAATCATTGAACAATGTGTTTGATCCTAAATTGTGTGATTGAATCCAACTGCGGGTTGTTAGTTGAATAAGAGATAATTTTGATTGCACACGTCAACATTACGTACTATAAAAATAACAATCAGTCAGTCAAAATGTATTTGTTTACACGAAAAAAATCAAATCAAATCAACATTCGGTTGCAAAAATAAACATTACATGAGCTCGAAATTCAAATCCTACAGTAGACAATAAAGACCAAATATTTGTCATTCTTCTCTATATATATCACTCTTCTGTAACTTCTTCTAATTCATTAATCTTTTCGTCTGACACTTCAGCATTTTCTTGCTCTAGTGGTTCTTCAAAGTCTTGAATTTTATCACCACTATCCGGATTATCAAGATTTTCAGTTTCATCTTTATTTTGATCAGTATTCTCAACCTCATTACTCTCATTTTCAACAACATTCTCATCAACATTTATGTCTTCATTATCTTCTTTTGGATTGTCATTAGTTGTATTTTCAGGCTCATCTAATAGAGATTTTAAATTATATTTTGAAATTATTAATAAAACATATTTAATAATATCATTAACCCTTTTACGATCCTTAAAAAAATAGCACGAGATTATCACAGTACATTAATACTACTTGAATCGGAAAGAAAATTCGATTTTACATCAAAATGATTAGAAATGCTGTTAAGGAATTTTAAAACCAACTTTGAGTGATATTTTACCAGAGGATCGAAAGAGTCAATAAACATCGTAGTATTTTTTCTTAAATCAGCAGAAACGAAGTTTATGTTTACAGATGATTTTCAAATATTAAAAATCAAATTACTCTTATTTATTTATATTAATAAATGATACAAATGATTTTGTTTAATATTTTTTGTAACAAAAACGATTGGAATGTTTTTTTTTATGTAATTTAAATGAATCAAAATTCGATGACCAAAATGAACAACAAAGATAGAAAATATCAAATACTGAAAGCTGATTGGTTAAAACTGCATGTCTGCTGTGGTGTCAAAACATTATTCTTATTCATTCAATCGTATTAGTAATCAATTAGTCAATCTGTTGTTGCATGACAATCACAAATCAGTACCATCTTTACTTACAAAACGCTCGTTTTTGCTAATGTGTTATAACTAACTAGAATCCTGAAACAAATGAATTATGAAATCACATTTCTATATTAATCATTATTTTGTTTTTCATTTGAATAATAATGTTTCATTATTTGATCTGAAAATACAATTTTTCGCTGAGCTCTTTGTTTTATTAAATGAAATGGATTAAAACAACATAATTTTTATTAGTAATTATTTACGGATTCTTTCAGAAAAAGAATTACAATTTGCTTTATCTGTAAATGAATGAAATATTTATTATTTAATATTAAAAAAATATGAATGATTGCTAAAAACTTAATTTTAAGATATTTTAGTTGAGGAAATTCAATAATTCGGTAAAATCATTTCAGTTTATTCTAATAGATAAAATTTGGATTTTATCCAAGGGATAGAATATAGTGAAAATCATAGTAAATATAGTAAATTTGGATTAAGTAATTAAAATACTTAAAAAATCAAGTTTGTTTTTTTAACGATTTCATATCGTTTATTGTAAATTTCAATCATTTTTGGTTAATTAATCCATAATTGGAGAATTTTTTTGATAAACTATTTAAAATGTGATGGAGAATGATGAAGTTTGCAAAATGTCAGCTCTATCTGATAATGAGAAATGGGAGAAATGATGACTAAAACATTTTTACCAAACAGACAAACTGAGCGAATAAATATATAAAGTGTGGTAAAAATATTTCATGTATAATAAATAATATCTTTGTAAGAATATTGTTTTGAAATTTTTTTATCCCATAAAGAATTAAAAGATAAGATACGAGCATTATAGAACTCAGGCATCATAAGATCAATGTTGATACAAAGAATTTCGGTAGTGAACACATTAATATTCCTACAGATACAATAACAAGTCTCCTATGTATGTATTAGACAAAGTTTTCCATCGACAATAACGATTTTCAAAAGGATGACACCATGGAAATATGCTTGGCTAATAATTTATCTAATTATGATAAACAATTCATTCTGACCAATTCTTTTGAACCCATTAGACAAAGTATTTATATCAATGAATAAGAATATCGAATTGCTTAGTGAAGCAACCAGTTTAATCATAGATGAAAATTATAGATTTTCTATAATTGTAATTGGATATTCAAACTTAAATGGAAAGATTATCTTCCCGGGATATGGTTTATTCAATTCGAAGATTAAACAACGATTTTAGTAATTTTATAGAAAACAAAAGAATATTTTTCGGAGAATTTGCAAAGATATTTATTTAAGAAGGTTATAAGTGACTGAAGTTATTTTATTCGTCGTTAAATATTTTGACCGCAGTCTTTTGAGACCCATCTGTTTTGTTCACATTACGAAGATAAATTGATGCGTTATCGAAAAATTTTATTCTGTGTCATATAAGAGGGGATGAACTTCATTTAAAGTTTCATGGAAAATGTGGTGATTTCAAAAGCTGTATTTATTACTATATATGTGCACTGTGTAAATCGCAAGAAAAACATTTATTATATCGTAGAAAATTATTTCTAGTGTGAAAAAAATTACAAAACACTTAAACGAAAAGTGTTTTAGTTTGTGATAATCTAGTCTTTATGAATATGTTAAGCGTAAGGAAAAAGGTAGGTGATTTCAGATTAATACCAAGAAAAGTTAGTTTGAGAAGAGAGAAAAACGGGGCCTGTTTTTAAACATTTTGTTTCAGAGAAATTTGTTTTAATAAATTTTGATTTAAAAACTGTAAATACATTTTTAAATTTAATTTTTTCTTATGTGGATTTATATATTCTTAGGTGTATTTTGATAAATTATTCGCTTTGTATAGTCTTTTATAAAAAATCTTTTAATTTTAGTAACAAGTTAAAATGTCAAAAAAGCGTGAATAAAATGTTAATTTATTGATAAAACTTTCTTTCCAAGCTATTATTTTGGATAAAAAGCATTGGAATCTTTAGAAAGCGCAGAATGATACAGAAGATTTATCAGTTTTTCAAATGGATATAGATGATCATGAAGTAGTGCTATATATAATATCTGATAAAAAGCATTTTTAAAAACTTTTTTTATTAGTACATCTTTCTTTATGATACATTATTTTAATTGGGTAAATTGTTTAAGCATTGTTAGCTTTATTAACAACGATTCAGTAACAATCCTTTCATTAAATTATGATTTCAAATTTATAAAGTGATATGGTTTGATAAAAAATTATCTTAGAAACCTCACATTATTAATATTTAAACACTGTATGTTTTTTACAACCAAAAAAGTAAATTAACAAGTAAAACAGCAAATAAATACCAGAGAATTAATTATAATGTGGATTTTATTGTGGCATAAAATTTTAAATTGCATTTTATCTAATTTTAGAGGTAGTTTAAGGTCTATCAGTATCATATTTTTGGTTGAATGGTGCACTTAATTCTTTGGAAATCACTGTTCTGATGCATCATATATATATATATATATATATATATATATATATATATATATATATATATATATATTATTAACGAGACAGTATAATGACATATGAAATCATAAATGTTACAATGCAATACATATTTTATATTTAAAAGTTTTTCTAAGGTAACGTTGCTAAAGTCGTTTGATACTATGATTAAAATACCAAGTTTAATTTTAGAATACATATTTGACGCCCCCAATGACTACATTCAATGGTTTATCGACTTTACAAATGATTATAAATAAGGTCCAAGAGTTATATACTAGTTACCGCCAATGAACCTCTCTTGACAAGTACAAGAATTACTTATCGGTAAAAAATCTACAATAAGAAAAATAATTTTCATGAAGAAAAATTTATCTTTATTATTATGTTAAAGATAAAAAACAAGATATAATCTACACCAGTGAAAAGAGACCTTTATCCAAGTATTATAATACACATTTCATTAGAATGATAAAAATATCTATTAACCATTATTATGTTCTTCCTCAAATTAATACTAAAGAGTTGTACTGTATTTACTAAAGACATTACTATTGCCATACTCATCACATTATTCAATAAAATTTTTTAATCCTTCAAAATACCATTATTAATGTGTTTCAAATTTAAATATCTGTAGAAAGTTTAATACATTCTTTAGACTTGAAACTTAAGAATTTCTGTCAAAAACAATAAGAACAGGAAAATAACGCCAATATTCAACTGATCTTGGATTCAAACTGAATATGTATGAAAGCTATTTTAAAACTACTTCTAAAGAACAACATAGCTTATTTGGATATAATTGCTAATAAATATAAAATATATAGATTAAAAGAGGCTCATGAGATAAGTTACTACCTATGCCCTCTTCAATAAGTTCTTCATTTGTGTTTGCTTTAGTAAGTATACCAACATCATCAGAAATAGGATGTATTCTGTTTGATTTCCACTTGGTTGTAACGGCACTCTCTTCTTCTTCTTCACCTCCTGTACGCTCTTCTCCTGTCTAAGTACAACATATAAATGACTAGAAACAAAAAGAAAATAGGTTTACAGCAGGAACAGGAATATATTCCCCAGTTAACTGGCATTTGATATTGTCGAAAACATATTTTCCTTTTCCTAACATCTAAAAATATTCAAAATTTTAATGTAAAATATTCCCATAAAATTAAATGAAATAAGAAAGTTTTATAAAAAACTTTTTTAATTTATTATCATACATTTCAGAATTTCCAATTAATAAAATAATATTTATATAATTAAAAAATAAACTTCTTTGGATAAATGAATTTAATATTAAATATATTGGAATATTTTTTTAGATAAATTATTTCAAACAAATGAATGAAGTAGAACAAAACTAGTAAATCAAAAAAATAATTTTTTTATATCCATTTTTTATGCAGACAGAACTCTACTTTGCCAACAAAGTTTTTAAAATTTAAAATTCTAATTAAAAAACACATTAAAAATTAATATAAACCACTTATAATTTATAAGTAGATATCTTAAAATTAATATTGTTCGGGAACTCCGAATTTTCCGTTTTTTTCCCATTTTGGGATTTTAAAAAGTTTTTTTCGATCAAATTTTTACATAATCATTTATTGTCATCGAGAATGAGTAAGTATGCAAGTTTTGAAGAAAATTGATTGAGAAAAGGCATTCAAAAATAGGTTTCTAAATTCCATGGATATATATAGAAAGAATGGAAAAGAAGAGAAAAAAATAATTTAAATGGTCTAGAAATAATTTTTGTTTTGAATATTGTAAATGGAATTGTTTAATATTCATTTCAAATACAATTTAAAAATTGTTTTATCAATGATTATTTAAAAAAAATAATTGTCTCAAGTTTAGGGTTTTTTCTCAAAAAGGTTTACTACTCAATATACTGGGTAGGCTATTAGTCACTTAAAAGTTCAAACATTTCAAAACCTTAAAATTTGTTTTTATTATAATATTTTGTCTGAAAATTCAAAAATACTGCTCTTTAAAGCGATTTTTTTCATTTCATGAGACAAGTGGTTTTCGCTTTTTATTTCGGCTTTCATCTTAATGTTGTTTTTTAGTTATTGAATTTTGTTGAAAATGAAAATGAGTAAACACAAAATAAACAACATTGGTGGTACTATTGTTTTAGTTGTAAATGTATACAATTAATGTAATATAACTGTTTCAGTGTTTGCATTTGACTAGAAATCTGATGATTTGAAGAAAGGTTCACATAGATAAGGTTCACATGGATAACTAATTTTAAATAAAAAACAGTCCTACCTTCAAAGTTGATTATTTTATATACATTACTTGTACTTTTCAAATTATAATATTTCAATTTCAAACTAGATACTATTGTCTAGAAGAAATCGCATTCATGAAATGTTAAAAATTGATTAGAAAATGATGCTTAACAATATTTAGGATCAATAAATTATAAATACTACAGTAACTTTTTGAGATAATGAGCGCCACGGTGACCTAAAAAATGCCCGTTCATTAAAAAAAGATAATGAATATTTCAACATTTATTCAACATTTATTATTTTTAAAAAAAACGTTATTTTTGAAGTTCTATGTTTTTGCTATCTATTATTTGATTTCTGAGATCATCCAAGTTTTTGAGTGCAGAGTTATGTACCAAAAAGTACCTATCCAATTTTTTTAAACAACACACAGAATCTGCATATCCGATCTCTGGTTCATCTTGTTCTAATGTTTTTTTTTCATGTTCAACAAATTTATTTAGAGATTCAACCTGTTCTAGAAAAGCTGTGTTATCAATATCTGAATCTGCACATATTGGAAAGCCATTGTATTCAAATATTTCAGAAACATCTATGTTAGTATTTCATGGAGCGGTATTATTAACTTCATTAACAGGAACTGTATCTTTAGTATATCCTCTCCAATTAATAAATCCATGTCTAAAACAGTTGGCTATGGTTTCTTTGCTAATTGAGCTCCAAGCATTTATTATGAGCGGAAGGACATCAACTAAATGAGTTCTTTTAATTGTTTCCTCATATGTAGTGGTGTCATTTTCATTTTCCTTAGTTAAATTTCTCGTAAATGTTTTTGTGTAATGTGCTTTGAATGATTTGATAATTCCTTGATCTAGGGGCTGTATCTTGGAAGTACTGTTTATGGGAAGGTAATAAAGCTCTATATTACTGAAAACCTTATTAGTATTGTGTAAAATTTTTCGATTTTCTTTTTTCATTTTTCATTAAGATCATGTAAACACCGGCCAAAAATTTAACAGGTCATCCAAGAAGTTTTGTTATTCTCGTATTTTAAACACATCTTAGAAAAGTCAGGTTTTTAAATCCCCTGAGAGATTTAAATTTCCCTATTTATAGCGGGGCTTTTTTGCAATGTAATATATAAATATTTACTTTATGATCATTGAATGTTTAAAAATTAGTAAAGTAATTTCTTATTTTAAGAATTTTTCTCGTTCATTATCAAAAAATTCATTATCTCGAAAATTTCCCGCATTTCCTAATGAAACAGTCAGTAGACGCTCATTATTTAAAAAAATTCATCTCAAAAAGTTATTGCATTGTGATTAATTACGTTTTTATTCTAGAATATGCCTGCAAATAAAGAATACATTAATAATACCATATTCTCCACAAAGTAAGGCCCGCCCATTTATTTATCTTTCACAGTAGAGATAAGGTCTACTTCGATGATTAGACATATTGTCAAGCATCACAAATATGGACCTCTGATGCAGCAAGAGTGTTAATCATAATAAGTAAATGAACTGTTACAGGGTGATATTTATGATGTACAAACAAAAAAACAGAAAATTATCCAGTTGAATGAAGAATTTTTGACGTTAAAAAAATATAGTAAGGAAAATTGGCTCCCGAAAATACATTTTTATTGTGCAACGAAACTTTATTTTTTTTAAAATTAAACGTATACTAAGTCATAAAAATATACCATAATTCAAGTATTCAAAATTCTGCATTCAACGAAATCATTTGCAGTTTTTCTCTGATTTATTTGTTTTTTAATTGTTGTCCATAAAGCATACTGAGAAAGAGTTTCCACAAATTTTACAACTCAGTTCTAATTTTTGATTTAAAATTGAATATTAGAATGGCCTTAATTCCGGGAAAATACGATACGTTATTATATTTCTAGTATTTTAAACATTACTGATAAATATATGTGTTCTCACCACTCCATTTTTCCACTGACCGACATATTTATGATTTAAATGAATTAGTTCTCCATAACCGTTCATTTTTCCTTCTCTCCACACTCCAACATATTTCGTGCCAGTTGCAGCGTAATAATACGTTCCTTGTCCGTGTCGCATGTGATTTTTCCACTCTCCCTCGAAATAGTCTCCGTTAATATAATAATATTTTCCATTCCCATTTCTTTGGTCATCAACCCAACAACCTAAAATTAATAAATTATTTCAATAACGAGTACATTAGTAATAAATTAACCTTCATATTTACTTCCATCAGGATAAAAGAATATCCCTTGACCGTGCTTTTTGTTTTCATAGTATTCCCCAATAAATCGTGCACCGTTTTTAAATCTATAAATTTTCAAATCAAAAATCAATGTTTTCACATTTTTACCGATATGTTCCTTGACCATGGCGTTTTCCATTTGCATACAGTCCATCATATGTGTCTCCATTTGGCAATGTGGCTTTTCCCGCTCCATGTCTTTCTTCTTTTTCGTTACGACCTCCTTCATATTCCTA
Source organism: Girardia tigrina (assembly GCA_001938485.1). Classification (NCBI taxonomy): domain Eukaryota; kingdom Metazoa; phylum Platyhelminthes; order Tricladida; family Dugesiidae; genus Girardia; species Girardia tigrina. The sequence goes on along the minus strand of MQRK01208711.1, from coordinate 44,186 downwards.
AAATGAAGCTGATGGTTTTCCTATTAAATTAAAATATGCATACTCCTATGTTAGGTTCTTGTTCTCCTTCATTTTCATCGTAATCCACGTCTGACATTTTAAAGAAAAATTAATTAAGTGCAATTTACTTTGTTATGGTAATAGTTACTATGACTACTGAATTGTAATTTTAAACAAAATATATTAGAGAAATATAGATTTTCTGATTATGTTTTCATATAAGAAGGTAAAAGATGTTACTAATTTAAAAAAATATATTCAATTTAAAAATAAATATTTTAATGTTTTTTTCAGTTCTAATTATGTGTAATGTTAATTTTAATTTTTAGAAATTTTAATTTTATGAAAAAAAGCAATAGAAGTTTCTGATAAAGGTATGAAAAGATATTATAGAAAGCTAAATGTACTGTACTGACCGAATATATTGTTGTACTGAATGTCCCCAGTCTTAAACATAGGTACAGTTGAGAGAACACACTGTTCTTTCAGATTGCCATTTGGTCAGACATTTCATTCGCATTGAATCGATGAGATTGCGGATTGTTTTGGATTTGATGTGAAGGTTCGAATTAGGTGAAATGCATTGAGTGTGAAAAGTTTCATCTCAATGATTATCTTTTGGTTAGTTGCTAATTGTAATCTTTATCACATGTCTCTATTACCCCTTAAAGTATGGAACGATAGAGTAAACATATATTTTTTTCCAAATGGCAATTATTAGCTATCAATGCTTGGTCTGTGAGAATGAAATTGATCATTTTTAATGAATTTATATTTAATTAAAAAAATGTAGTAAATTTATTTTAATCCAATGATTCATTGGTAAAATGTTTTTTAATTATTGTTAAGTCCCGTATAATGTATTAATTAATACATGGTGTATATTGATTTGATGATATATAGAAATGTGTCGCCTTATTTTTGCCTCTTGTTCATAGGTTTTTCATTTTCGATGAATGTTTATAGTTAACTTTTAATGTTCTGAGTATTTTGAACATGTGAGGATTTTTTTCGCTGTATCATTGTATGGTGTTTTAAATTAGTGACTCTCCTACCCAGATGACTGATTAATACCTCTTAAGTAATTCTATTTGTGAGTTATGTTTATTTCGTTTTCAAAATAATATTCAGACTACATAATTATCAAAATTTTATTCATTTTTAATGTTCTTAAAATATCTTTTTTATTTTTTGTTGGGATATCTATGTGATTTATAAAATGAAGACAAAAACAAGATTCTTAATAAAAATATTTATTTTTTTATGTACACAAATTACAAGCTTAAATTGAATTCTTAATCCTATTTAGAATTTAGATATTGAGTAGGGGAGGAAACGAATCGTTTGCCTCCAATCAATTTAGGGGTATAAATAATAATATGTTAAGCAATATATAATTTATATGGTTACGTATTCTTGTACCTTTCGATTAATTTTCTGCGTTCGTTCGAAAGTTCAATTTGATCAATGCCTTTTATAGTTTTGATTCGGACGTCTCAATTATTTATATAAACATAAACTGATTGTCTTGATGTTTATACAAATATAAACCGAATTGCAAATCTGTCAACAATGTTTTGTACTTTTTAATTAGTTTGTCCTTGAACTTAAAAATATATCTTCTTCTTATCGTTCTTTTCTCTTTTTTTTGTATTCGCTTTTCTTCTTTTTCTTCCATCTTTTATACTACCTTTCTGATATATAATTCCTTCTATTTATCTAATTTACAGTTCTGTTTATCTTTTTAATATAAATTCCTCATTTTAAAATTCTGAATATTTATGTCCTAAATTTACTTAAATCTAATTATTTTTATATAATTCATATTTATTATAGTAAAAAGGTAAATAATCTTTTATTATACCTACATGGTGCGGCAGCTATTTGAGAACACGTAATATAGACACCATATCTTTTTGTGTGTTATAATTACATAATTTTATTTTTGCTGGTAGACATGGCAGAAGCTACTCTTACGAATGA
>MQRK01208711.1:4156-41146 GCA_001938485.1 Girardia tigrina | reverse complement strand
AATATATGTAAAATTTTAAATTGTAATAAATGTTATTTTTCTGTTGTATATTCATTTTTTGAACTTTATGTCATTTTGTTCTCAAATAGCTGCCGCACCCTGTATTTAATTAAAACAAATATTAATTTTTATTATTTATATTTTTATATACTCAACATTTTTATGTTTATGAAAATTTTAAATTAAGATATTATTATTTTGTTATGGTTTTAATATTAATTCTTTTTTAATTATCTTATGTGCTTTAAAAATATAGAATTAACGTGTTTTAATTTTTATAATTTTAAATTTCTCTTTCTTATAAAATTTAAATATAGTTTTTGAATTTATGAATATAATTTGTATTTTAATTTTTTAAATTGTCACGACCCCTTTGAGTATGAACATTTTTGCAAGCTCATGAGCCTCCAGTGGTTATAAAGGGTTAACCACAACCCGGTACATTTCGCATTCAATTCAGTTTATTTATTTTGTTTTTGACATCTAACTAGTAGTTCCAGGTTTAGAGTGCCATCGGGTTCGATTCAGCTGGGAAAGGTTATGGGCACCCCGACTAGCTGAGCGTTGCTCGGGGTTGATTTTAACATTATTAGTGGATTATCTGTCTTCTCTGTGCATGCGCCCCTCATGCTAGTTTAAATTGTGATACTCTGCTTTGATGCTTTGATAACGCAATTCTAAATGTAAAACATTGTGTTAATTATCGTAATTATAAGTATGTCGCCCTACCTTTTGCGTGTCTCTCTTATGCTGGTATAACTTTCGGCCTTTTCATTCTGTTATTAGTCGAACATTGTATTTCAGTGTAACACCTTCAACTTCAGGTTCCAGTTATAAATGACAACAGTTCTGTCTAAAGATTATAAGTTTGTTAATTTATTATCTACAACGATTATTATTTATGAATTTATCCTTCACTTGATTTATGATCTGGCAGTATATTCCATCAATAGATTATTAACTATTCATTGTCTGTCTCTATATTGCACAAAACATGATTTGAAGTCCAGAAAAATTAAGATGGCTGATATTTATTTTTATTCATTACTCTTGTTGACAAAATTTATTATTGATTATTCACATCAAAGAAACGTCAGAATGAATTTACGGTTCAATTCGCATCACTATACGCATTTCGTCTCGCTGACCACATCACTGATTTCATAATCACAACTTTCATAAACATTTCTTATTCTTAATGCCTGATTACAAATCGATAATTCTATTGATTCGCGATACCAAGGTATTTTTAATTATTTCTGTAAGTAGCGTTTATGCCACTTTCACTATTATCAAATTCCGAAATCATAATTTAACACAACAAAATTTATTAATATCAACAATTCACATATTTAAACAAATTTCTAAATAATTCAGTTATTTAACCCAAAATTAATTCATTAAATTTTTTCGATTAAATTTTGAAAATTTACGAAATTTAAACCTTAAAATAATTTTACATTTTTTACGAAAATTTTACGAAATTTAAATTTTAAATTAATTCAAACATTTTACGAAACTTTATCATAAAAACTAATTAATTTAAATTTACAATAAACCATTTTATTAAAAAAATTATTTCTTAAAATATTAATCCGTTAATCATTTATATTAAAATTTATTTAAACTTATTTCATAAATTTTATTAAAATATATAAATTGTTATTACTGTAAGCATATTTTAAATAAGTTTTTATTTTATCATATTTTTACTCTACAATTAAATTTTTTTAATTTATTTATTTTAAATTTTCAAATTAAAAAATAATAAACTATTTTGACGAAACTTAAATTTTAAACTAACCCCTTATAATTTCTGAATTATATCTTTATTATCATTCTACCCGCTACTAAAGTCTGCAACATGGTTTACCGGACGAACGAAGAACGACGACGGAGACGGAGATTACTATCAAATAATACTAAATCACCCTAAAGATCTAATTATGAATCTAACAAATAAATCTAAATGAAAAGTCAATAATTATGATAAAATATATGTATTAAAGAATAAACCGAAATTCCCGAAAAGGGAATAATTACATTTCAATTCGTTGTTTTCAAATTGTTCAAATAATATCCGGAGGAAGTCGGTATCTATTGCTCTGTCAGTGTCTACTAATTCAAATACCGTCGTTCAAATCGCTTCTCAAATTGATCCTCAAATTGTTTCCCAAATGGATTCTCAGATTGTTTCTACCAGTTTGTTCCAATTTTTGTTGTGCTGGTTTCGTTCTGCTCGTTGTGCTATTTTGCTTTTGCTAAAAATTGTTCTCCATGTTTGGTTTGTAAAATTGTTCTGATTTCTTCTGGATGGGTTGCCACATTTATATATATGTTTGTTCTGGCTGTAATTCTAGGATGTGGGTGTATTGTCATCATGGTCGTTTCTGATTGGTCTTTAATGATGATTCTTCTTTTTTAATTCACTGGAACGTGTGGTGTGTTAAGGTTGATGATGGTCTAATGTTCTAGAATAACAGCCAATTGCGTTGCTCCACGAATATTCGCAGTATGCTGTCGTAGAATTCTGTCACATGCCGAGTCACCGATTAGTCATTCTGAATAATTGCGTGATTCTTATTTTGGACTTGTGGACTGATTCATGGTAATTTTTAATTAATTTTTTTTATGTCGATTAAGATTTTGTAATTTTTCCAGGGTCAATAGTTCTGCTCGAGATGTTCGGAACTGGGCAAGTGAGGCGTCTACGTGGAGCTCTCGTCAAAAGTTATCCGGAGAGGGGCGGATGCACATTTTCGGCCGTCGGGTGGGTTCTGGTGCAACTTTTAATATTTTGATTTATTTATGTAATGTTAAGAATACGAAAGATGATAGTGGAGCTTTCCGCAGTAACGAGAAGACATGAAATGCTGCAGACGATGCGAGTCAAAGTTTATATGATACAGATAATGCCATTTTTTTATATGTTAAATATATGCATTTGGTGATATTGGCGTTTCTTTTCCTTTTGTAAATGCTGTACGCTTGTATTTAGTGGATATCTGACCGTAACAAAATAATAACATTAAATTTTAATTTTCTTTATAAAATTTTTGCCGAGAAGAAATTTTAACTAATTCTTTATAAATTGAAAGAAATCTAATAAGTTTTAAGTTTCAATAGGAATTAATTAAAAGTTTTATAATTTACCATTTTATTTAATTAAATTTAATCTTATATTAAAATTAGTACTTATTTAAAAATGCTAATTATTTTTATCATATTTGATTTTTCAAAATTAAATATGATTGTTCTATTTTTCTCATTTAGTGTTTAAAACTGAAATACCTAATAAAAATACATCAATAAAGGCAGAGGAATAATTCAGATAAAACTACAGAGAATTGTAGTAATAACGATTATGTTTGTGTTATTAATAAATGTATTCACACAAATAATAATGCTGCTAATGGTAAATATATTTTTGAATTTAATATTCTTAATGACTTTTACGATGCAATATAAAAGAAATGTCACTGAGATAAGCAATAAGCTAGAGTTATTTTTTTCTGAGACTTGAACCACTCTAATCATTGAAAGATCCACTAACTTTCCAGATTTACCCCGAATCATTTTTTTTATATTACTCAAAAATGATCAATAGGAATGAGATCTGCAATGCTAGTAGGGTCAGTCCTGCACCTCAAATCGGTTTCCCGGGTTTTTCTAAAGCAATACAAGTACAAATACTCTTTAATGAGCAAATCATCCTATATATATAATTATATTGTCTATAACTAAGGTAGACATTAAAATAATTGTATAAAATTTAATGAATTTAAATTTAAATTACTCAATTATTAAAAAAGTATTTTAATCTATAAACAATATCTATTAAAATAAAAGTTTTATACAAAATAGTTTACAACTACTAGTAAACGATAGTGAACGTTATTGTGATTTAGTTCACGTGATTATTTAAAGTCGAACAATTCTACAACACAAAAACTTATTGAATGTTTATTTTGAAAATAAAATTTTGTATTATGTATATAATAAGAATATGATTATATGAAACAAAGCTAATGATAAAATAAAATATAATTAGGCAAATTAAATAATTAAAATTTAAGATTCTCGACCACTATATTAATGATCCGAAGTAGTGTAACCTGCATCAGAAACATGAAAGTGTGAATCGCCAACCCGATCATGTTCAAACATATGATGGGGGTAAAAGCACCTGGACTGATAGGAGTGCTCTCCCCTGATGTAAGAGCAATCCTTATTTGTTATTTCATCAACACGTTTTACCAGATACATATTCTTTACTTTAAATCATTTTGATGTTTAGAGTCAAGTACAGTTTCTGTCCTTTTAATAAAAACAGAGAATAGCTGTGGACAGAAAAACACCTGAGCATGTCTGAACACACTTTAATACTGTTCCGCATCAATGGGACAAGGAAAATTGAGAAATCGTAATGTAAAATTATTCGCACTGTTAGGGGTTTTTTGGTGAATGTAATGACACAAAATTTTAATCGGTATTTATAAATGTTAAACATATATTAAAAATCCGATATTTCTTATTTATAATTACAATTTCCTCAAAGACAAACGACTTTCTCAGAGTATCATTGAATGTTCCTCGAAATTGAGACTTGTGTTACAGTTAGATGTAATGAATTGTGTTTTTTCCTTTTATTTTTGTTCCTTCGTGGAGTATCTGGAGAAATGGTGCATTATGCAGCTAATTTCAATTTTTCAACCAATTGATTTTTTTGAACTTTTATCAGTAATTTTTTTGTGAATTAAAGAAAAGAAAAAAAAACCGAAATGTAAATACAAAAATTAAAAATATTCAATGGTATGTAAAAATTTTAATTTGATTAAATGATTTTTGTTTGAATATACTAGACATTTGAAAAAGGTCAATTTTGTAAATAAATATTATTATCGAATTATCAAACGACTTTGTCGAATCATAACAAGTTATACACGTTTTTTAGTTTTTTTAGCTTTTTTTATTTTTTGGCATCTGGTTAATTCGAGTTTTATATCACGTTTTGCCACCGCCTCCACCACAAGTCCGATCCGATGACCGTCCAGTCGAAAATCGTCGCCAATTATAGACTTGTCGAAATCCTTCCCGTCCTCGCGGGATCTAGTTCATCGGCATCGATTTTTTTGCCGGATGATTCCGACAACGGCGGAAACGGTCGACCGAAATTACCGATTCTCGTATTGGTGATCGAATGCGCGGCTTCGGCCGTTCTGATTGAGACATCGCCCCATGATAGTCGATTATTGCTGACTACCAAAGTGAACATTAAATTTTTGAAAATTTTTAAATTGAAAATTATATTTATAGTTAAGATAAGTTAAAATAATTTTACAAAAGTTTTAGAAAGTCAAAATTAAGATTAAAAAATCATGTTTTATTGAAATTATTTGTAAACTGGAATTTATATTAAAAAATAATTTATAATTGAATGTTTTTAAAAATTAAAGTAGGAATAAAAATTATTTAGGAATTTATTTTAACAGTAGATTTTCCATTAAAATATTTTTAAGGATCCAAAATTATATTTGAGTTAATAAACATCGTCAAAAGAAAAACAAAATAGGATTTATGCAAAACTTAATAAAATAACATTTACAGATATCGATATTTATATTTAGAATTATAAAATCCGGTTTATGCAAACTGAAAATATTGTTCCTCATAAATTTGTTTGTATAATGAAAGTTGTAATAGAAATAAAATTTAGTCTTGAACATTCATCTTAATCACGAACTAATATGGCTACCATAGCCAGTGGATCAGAACAATTAATTTCTTACCGGAGAAATACCGGAAAGAAGACAATATTGAAACATTTATAGTGGCATGCTCAAGGTATTTTAATTGGCCCAAAACATTAGAAAATATACAAGAGCTTATGGATTGCTGTCTCATGAACCTGTACCTGTATCAAACACCACCCCTGATCATTGCAGCAGTCACCACACTAACAAACATTGAGATACAGGCACTACAGGAGGAGACAAAAGCTTTGAAAGAGACACTTTCGAGGTTAACAGGAAGTATTTCACAATTACACACTCCATCTTCATCCCGCTCGAGCAGTCCAGCCCGCAATAGATCCAGAACACCCAGACCACAGATCTGTTACTACCATCACAAATTAAACTCCTCCGCCAACTAGTGTCACGCAGGTTGCAAATTCTTCGACCATTTCTATATTCCATTTCCATATTCTATATTCCATTTCCCCGTGCATCTACCACGCCAAATTTAAGGGAAACGCCCGACGATGCACATAACCATTCAACTAGCAGTCCAGAGAATCCAACCCTTTTTAAACTGCTAGGCCGACCCGAGCCAACGGCAACTCTGGGTGCAGGCACACAACACCGCCGCCAACCGATCACCGTATCGCTTATAGACCCGAGCTCCACAGAAGTTATCTTTACCGAAGCCACCACCTTTACTACCAAACACCCGAAAATATACTTTCTCGTAGACTCTGCTTCAGCAGTATCACTCCTATCACTCTCGTTCCGACAAGAGCAGAATTCCCACAATCTTGACGTCCTCAGAGCAGCAAATGGGTCCTCGATTCGAACAGCAGGATCCACAATACTGTATTTTATCCTACCATCTTTCAAACAGCATTTCATTTGGACGTTTATAGTGGCAGACGTCGAATTCCCGATCTTAGGTGCCGATTTTTTCACGCATTTCAGCATCCTCATTGACTGCCAAAACAATCAATTACAGAACACCACACAAAAAATAACACTCACATGCACCTATTCTAAAAACGGCAATCATACAGAAATTGACAAAAAAACGCTACTCCAACTTAATCACAAATACATCAAAATACGTACATTTTGCCGAGGAATTTAACAAACCAGTAAACCAACCCAAACACGAAATTAAAACAAATAGAAACACAAAAACATGCAAATAAGCACAACACACAACAGCCAACTACTACAAACACATGAAAACACCACAGATCACGAAAACATAAAACCATATACGGCAACACTACCACAAGAACTAATCGAGTACATAAACACTGCCTGCAAGAACACAATCACGAAATCAAAGACAGTCAACTCTAAGTATAACACGCAACACAACATAATCACCACATGTCACCCTATCAAACAAAAACTACGACCCATACCGCCAGACATACGCTCAGCTGTCGAGAAAGAATTCCTGACGCTCGAAAAAGATGAAATCGTACGCCGTTCAGCATCAAACTGGGCCACACCCCTGCACATAGTCACCAAAAAGGACGGTACCGTGAGACCATGCGGAGATTATAGACTCCTCAACTCTGCCACAGTTCCAGATAGCTACCCACTCCCACTAATAACCGATCTTTCGCCGAATTACCTCGTCAACATTTTTTCAACGATCGACCTTCACAAAGTGTACCACCAAGTACCAGTAAACCCGACAGATATCGCTAAAACAGCCATCACAATACCTTTCGGCCTCATCAAATACATCCGGATACCGTTTGGCCTGAGCAACTCCGCACAAACCTTTCAGCGGTACATAGACGAAATTCTCACCGACATCACTTTCACAAACTTAATTTTCACAAACTGGAGCAAATGTAACTTCGTCAAACCATCAGTTACCTTCTTAGGCCACACCATCTCGGATCATGGTCACTCACCACTCGTAAATCGACTGCAATCCATTCAGTCCATCACACCACTGAAAACCGTCTCCGACCTCCGCAGTTTGCTAGGAATGGTGAATTATTGTCATAGGTATCTCCCCAACTGCTCCTCGTTAACGGCACCCCTTTCTGCAGCAAACTCAGGTCCCAAAAAACCAGGTAGTTCAATGGTCAGAAGAACTCAAACAATCTTTCGAAAGGGTCAAGGCAGCCCTGACACAATTAACCGTGTTAGCTTACCCCATAAAAGGCGCACCCTTGGAACTTATTACAGATGCTTCCAATGTCGCAGCTGGCGCAGTGCTGCAACAAATCATCTCTGGCAATTTCGAACCCCTAGAGTTCTTCTCCTACAAATTCAACCCCACTGAGAAACGTTATTCCGTGTTCGATCGAGAATTGCTCGCGATTTTCCTCGCCATCAAACATTTTAGACCGTTTTTGATTGGCCACCGCTTCATCATAAAACTGACCACAGACCCTTAATTTATATACTATCCATGAAAGACCCGTCACCACGTCTACAACGTCAAATATCCTTTCTATCCGAATTCAGTTTCTCGATAATGCACATCCCCGGCAAAGAAAATGTCGTCGCCGACTGCCTCTCCCGTTCAGTCACATCAATCGATTTCCAACCAATTTTCACGCCACAAAACCTCCAAGAAAACTCACCATCCGTCAACGATTTATCGAAATTCACACAAATATCCACAATCGAGGGAATACATTTCGATCTTTCACTTCCAGGCACCCCAAGACCAATACTTAGCGAGACCTTGTGAAAAACAGCCTTCGACCACATCCACAACCTTCATCATCCCCGGAATGCCAACACACAAAATCTGTTACACACACGCGTGATTTGGCCAGGGATGCAGACTGATGTCCATAATTGGGTCGAGAAATGTCTACCGTGCCAAAAATACAAAATAAACCGGAAGTTAGAACCACCATTTTACCACTACCCATCATCAACCCAATTCGACACGGTCCACATCGACATCGTCGGACCTTTACCATCAAATCACGGTTACCAATACCTTTGAGCGATGATCAATAGAGCCACCAAATGACCCAAAGCCGTGCCGCTCCGCAATATCGACGCAGGTACGATCACCAAAACGTTCTTATCCACGTAGGTCTGCCGTTTTGGCTCCCCAAAACATCTAATCTCCAACCAAGGGAGACAATTTGAAGCAGGTTTATTTAAAGACATAGTCAAACGTCTTGGCATCACTCATATCCAAACCTTAGCATACCATCCCAAAGCCAACGGCGCAATCGAACGTTTCCATCGCATTCTCAAAACATCAAAGGGAATCCTCGTCAAAGAGACCAACAGTTGGATCGATGTGTTACCATTTGTACTTTTAGGTTGGCGCAACACACCTTGTTCGTCCACCAACACTTCACCAACCCAGGCTGTATTTTGTCATTCAACAGGTTTCATAGCAGAACTCATCGATCAAAACGCCCCACCGTCAAAGTCAGATATCCAAAAAGCAAGACTCCACTTCGAATCCATAGACGACGATTGTTAAGCAAGGTGTATAACAATTTCAAGCCGCACCTGCTGAAATCACTATACGACGCAAAATATCTTTGGTTAAAGAACCAACATACATGCGGTCTAGCTCCATCAATCACAGACCCTTTGAAAATCATCCAACTTTTTCCCATAACGCCAAATTCTAAAAGACAACAAAAAATAGTTATTCACCTGTCCAACACCAAACCTGCATTTTTCAGATGATGATGGATCCATCAAAATTTCAATCACATACACTCCATCATCACAAAACGACAACTTGAGCATTCTAACATATATTCTGGCTACACCGATAAAAATACCTGCCACAATAACCTACACTTTCCCAACACAACAAAACAACACTGACACACACACTACACAACAATCAAACAATGAAAACACAGAACACACGAATCACACAACCAATAATGCTACAACATCCGAACAAAATCAATACGGTAAATACACCAAGTTACACTATCAAAAAGGAATTACGAGTTTTTCCTTTCGATAAACCATCCTAACAGTTTTCTTCACAAACATATATATGTTTCCAAACGCTTTAAAACAAACTTTATAACCCTCCAAAACGAAACACCAAACGTGTCTAATAGACATAACCAACAACCTAAACACAACATCACCCAAACACGCACACATGCAACATTTGTCTTCGAGAGCAGTGGGTTATGTTGTGTACCACAACATTTTACTAGAATGCTACATACATTAAAAAAAACACTTATTTTAAGGTAAAAAAATAGTATACAAATAGTATCGTGTGAAAAGATTTTTTCATTCAAGGTAAACATTAACTTTATGCAAAATTATTTTATGTATAAAAAACAATGCAAAAATGATATTTGTTTAAATTTTTTAATTTAATAAATTTTAAAAAATGCCGATTTGACTTATTTTTGAATAAATCAAATTGCTAAAATGGTCATCGCCAATAACAAAACAAGGCACGAAAAGCATGTGCTGATCTCGACAAATGGACCAGTTCCGTCTGGATTCCATCGATCTCGTTCATAAGCAAAACTCCGAAAATCCGCGTGAAGTCATCGGAGTTCATCGATAAAAAATCGATATTGGGCGATGACGAAATCTGACCCGCACTGATAGTGAGTCCCTCGAATGCTCCGCAAGCAGAACGGTGGACCCAGCGGCCAGTCAAACCGACTATATTACCGGATATTATTCCTATCGGGACGGTTCAGGTAGAAACTCCGCATTTTAACGATTACAGTTATAATAGTGACACATGTATACAATGCCAAATGAAACACAAAGAAACGAAAATAATATTATTAATAAAAAAATTTTTTTATAAAAACCAAGTTTTTCAAGCATTACCAATGCACTAAAAAGAGGAAAATAATTTTTTCTACATATGTGCAAAATTTTATACCTAACCAAAAACGTGGGGCGGATTTCTGAATTACTGCTATTAGTAACTGCTATTTCCTCTTTACTGCTTTTTAGTAACAATCGATCATTTCTATGCCCCATGTCTTGTTACTATTTAGATAAAATAAATTTCAAATCAATGAAAAAGAACGCAAATAATCATTTTTAATATATATATCTTGATATTCACAAATTTAACAATTGATCAAATATTATAGAAATGATTTATGTGCTCGCTAAGTTTCGAAAGTCCCATTGGAACTCCGTCCAAGGGATAAAAATAGTTTCAGTGTATGTTTCAAAATAAGATTTTAACAAAGTAAATTAATTATAAATTATAACATCTTCGTATTATACACACATAAAGGAAAATATTATGGTAAATAGGAATATGAAAATCAAAAATATTTAAATAAAATAAAAGATGATTACATAAAAAATATTTATTTAAAACCCAGTATCAAAATTCGTGGGGGACCATATAACTTAAATACCTCATAACTCAAAAAAAGAAATTTAAAATAAGCAAGCTATCAGATAATGTTAATCAATTAATTTGGCGGTTTCTTGTACAATGTTGCGCTGGTCGTTTGTTGTAGCGGACGTCATTTGAAATATAACCATTTTGACGCTGATTGTGCTGGAACCGTTGATTGTCTCGAATAAATTGAATATTTGTCGCACGTTCCGACTCATAAGGCAACTCAAATGACGGGTACGAAGCAATATGAAAAGTCGATGGTTTAGATGGAGGAGTTTGGACTGGTGAAACGTTTATCGTTTTATTACGCGCAGCTTGAAATAATGAAGAGAAATCAACGGGTGACTTTAATTGCAAATCTTCACGCGTTATATATATGTCATCATCGTCTGTCATATTTTTCACTGAGGTGTGATCTAGTGATCTACGAGACGATTTGATAGGGATAGGATCATCCAATCGATTCACCCATTCTGATGTTGATTTCATTTTGGACTTTGTGGAAATATGTCGAAGCCTTGAGATTTCCATTGGTGTGTCATCTAGTCTCCATGCATCAGTAGTTTCAAAAGGAGGATAATTTGCAGGCGGTTCTTGTACACTCCTTGAAGACTGTGATGTGAAGTCTTGTGAGTCTTGAGTTTCCAATAACTCATGCGATTCTTGGATGGATATTGTGTCAATCCAATCCTTTTCTACAGTTTGATAAATAGCTAACACGGTATCTGCATCCTCCTTTGCGGAGTGGTATCCTACCTGAATATTTCTCTTGAGAACTAAACGTGATAGGAATTTTAAAGAAACAAATGGACCTGTTTGTTCTAGACCATATTTCTGGTAGAATATCTTGCCTGTTGATGTATCTCTGATACCCATTAGAGATTGTATAGGAATGGCACATGCTTTTAGTTCCAGTTGGACATTATGTCCAAGTAATATGTTGCCTTGTAAGTGTCGATGAATTTCTTCTAATGCATGAAATTCATCCATTTGATCTATTAAGTCGGAGTCTTTAATCCCGTGAAAATTTGTTTCAAAATCTCTGATACGTACCCTGGGTTTGACAAGCGTGTGCATTAAGACTGCACCATGATAATTAAGGATCACAACGGATACGAGGTGATGCCGTTTCTCAAAATCGATGGCAAACTCGCCTTTGAGTATGCGAATCCTACTTCGGATCTCCTCTATAGATAAAGATTTTCGGAGGAATGATCCACGATTTTTTATGATAGATTCGGATATCTTAAGATCCGATTCAATAAGTAGGTAAGGTTTGGCCAAAAAAGGGTTTGGAATATCGTTTTGTAAAATGAATTCAACGGCAAAAATTCCTATATTGTCTGAAATCGTAATCCGAACATCGTTTATTTTATCAATCTCGTCGATGTCATCCATATTGAAAAGCTGGAGTTCAATTGAACACTTTACCGGTAAATTGATGGTAATAGTCCCATCTGTTACCTGCAAAGGCACTGAAGCAGCATGAATATAGGCTGCTAAAACCTTGTAAAATGGTCTGTTGAAGGTTAATGGAAACGAGTGACGATATGCTCCCATTACGTCAGCAATGGTCATTCGTCCGGGGACGCTGCGTTTGACGATGACCATTCTTTTATTGTAAGTGTTATATACCAAAGTATTTGGGTATTTTGCTGGATATTCTAAGCTATGTTTTATAATCGGCTTATTACCATACATCCCATACTGCATCCATTTATAAAATACAAGTGGATAATAATGAGGTGTCACTGTAATGTTAAATAAGGTAGTGACATTTAAACAAATTGGAGCTGATGGGTGCCAGTTTGAGGGTAAGGGAACTGCTGGACTCATATATTGACTCTTATGTTCCTCTATAAGGCAATGTTTCTTATCCTCGATATCTTGTAATTTACGTACTTCAGTGAAGTTCTTCATACTGCGGGTATCTTGTAAGTGTGTGGGAATATCTCCATAACGCGTGCTGATGTCTACAAGCTTATCCTGGAGCGCGTAGAAAGAAGGTAAGGTTTGAGTTTTTTCTGACTCGTAACGTGCGATTCTCTTCGGTTCGGCACGAGTTGATTTTGGGCGTCGCGCTTCATCAAAATGTCGCATCTTTTGATTTATTTGTCGAGACATACTAAATGGATAAATATAATCATTAAAATATGAAATAAAATTCAATAATCAATATATATATATATATATATATATATATATATATATATATATATATCAATATCAATATATATAACTAAAATATTTTAGTTTAAAATGATTTTAAGATATTCCGAGCTGTTATCACATAAAAAATAACACCTGTGGTACATTGACGTATATCCCTGGTAGATATTGCCCCAAGAATGTACGATATAAGAAAGTGAACAGTATTTTCCAGCTTGAGTGGTTTTGATGTCAACCCAACAACATCAAAAACGGGATAGAAAGAACTTAATTGACGAAAAACTTGTCCTCAGTCTCGACATAGGGAAACTAATCAATCGTAATACAGAGTTTTTGTTAACTTCGCTAATCCAGTGACTAAATCAAGATCCATCTCCATTAAACAATTATCATTATTCTACTCGTAAAGAAAGAATAAACGTACGGCAAAAGACAGTAAAAAACGGGAAAAGAGATTTGAAGCAACACGTGTTTTTAACCATTTATTGTGGTGGAAAGATGCTGGAAGATATAACTAGCAAAGAAACGGTTGAATGTCTTACAATCATATTATTAGAAAGTGTGGATTGGTGTATCAAAACTTCCGTCATGTACAGGAAAAGCAGCTGCTTCCGCAATTCAAGAAGTTTATGTGGCGTGGAGTATTAGTGATCATGTTAAGAGCATTGGATTTGGCCCAATAAATACAGATAAGCGAAAAGGGGCATGCATCATTTTTGAGAAAAAGTTGGAGGAAAATATGCTTTTTCACAATGACATTATAGAAATCATTTTGGAAGTCGTTTTTCTTCATTCACTTGGCGTGTCATACGGTCTCGACGTGTTAATTTTCAAGCAATTCCAGAGACGATGGCCTTGAATCAATCAGAAAGATTATCAGACAGTGGTGTACAATGAAATGTATTTGAATGCATTTGATGATATTGCAGATGAAGCAATCACTTTCTGTATGAACCAGTTGCTTCAGTATCAACCGCGGGATGATTATCAGGAACTCCTTAATTTGACAATCATATGCTTCGGATTTCTTCTGACAACAGGAATCTCATTCAGATCCCATCCTGTGCTTCATCGGAAAAAAATAGATAGGAAAGTGATCTACTGTCTAAAGAACTGAATGTTTCGAAGGTAATTTGTATTAACCGGAGTAGAAGTGACGGGCACTTAAACCATTTATAATGTGGATTTATATAAAGGCTTAGTTCACAGCTCTTTCAGCAATTTCTGCACCTTAACTTGATCTCCAACTTGCTAAAGAACTTGTCAAGTATATATAAGAGATTGTAACTATTCCCTGCATTACTCTAGAGAAGTTATTTAGCTACCCTTAAAATTTATCCGAATAATAAATCGCGCTTTCTTTTTACGTCAATGAAATTCCAGCAGAAACTAAACACAAATTATTCGCACCTTGGAAAACCTTGGTAAGGACCAACAACTGTCTTGAGTATTGCTGTATGCTACCATAAAATGTAAAAAAAAATATTGGAAGATTTTATGTCATCAAATACTCACAGATTCTTCAACATTACAGTACTTCCTTGCAAATTTTAGAAAAAAGAAGAGAATTCGAAGGTAACGGATGAATCATACAACTTCGAAAGATCAGTTGCCAACAGCAAGAGAGTTACCAACGATTCTGCATAACGCCGTGTATCACTGATTCAAGAATATAACAAACTGCACAGTAACGATAATGAGCAGAAGCAATATCTGTTGTTAGCTATCAAACGACATCGACAGAAACAACCCAACGAAAAGAAGTCCAGATAGAGTCTGTAGAGATGAATTAGATTAAAACTATGAAATGAAAATAAAAGAAATTAGTTTGTTTAATAAAATGAAAAATTAGATGAATTAAATAAATCGTGAAATTGTGGTTGTTCTATTTTTTCATTATCGTTATTACAGATTCAGTGATACATAATCATTAAAGATTACGTTCTTCTTTCTTTTTCTACTGTTTTCGTATATTTTTATTTAGGTCACCTTGTAATTGTTAATAAGACAACTATTTCTTCGTATGACCATAGTAAAACAAACTTTGCTTGTGGGTAGCGACCCCTAAAAATTGATGAAAAAAGGGTGAAATTTTCAGTTTCATTTTTATAGTCTAAGAAGCAAAAAAAGAGGAAGTCCCGATAAAAATTCAAAATTTTTTTTCTTCATTTTAAGCACTACTATACCTTGGCAAGGACCAACGACTGTCTTGAGCATTGCTGTATGCTACCATAGAATGTAAAAAATTATTGGAAGATTTTATGTCATCAAATACTCACAGATTCTTCAACATTACAGTACTTCCTTGCAAAGGTACTTCCTTTCCCAGGTATGTGAGACATTGCATCATAAATCCGAGTTAATTTAAGTGACAGCAACAAATTATTAATGTTGAATTTTTGATTGAGATTTTTTGGAAATAAAAGAAAAATACAATTGTTTATTTAAGTATTTAGTTGTGATAAAATTTCTCTTAATCCTTTTATTATTTAGTATATATAAAAATAATTATTTAGTAGAAATTTCATGATACATAAATCAGCGATAATTATTATGTTATAGTACAAATAATTAAACTTACTTTTTTTCTGAAAATTTTTTATAAGAAGAAATAATTTTTTATATTTATTATTTAAACAATATATTTCCATCACTTAATTTTTAGTGATTTATCTTTTTAAATTTTAATGAATTATTGAAATATTAATGAATTCAAAGCCATGAAAAAATTTATCTTTTCATATTTTTTAATAAAAATTAAAATATAAATATGGTATAAATGGCGAAATAATAGATAATATTTCAAAATATTTTGAAAAAGTAATAATCATTTCAACATTTTTACCCTTACAATATATTACTTTTACAATAATCTAAGCTATTAGTTCTCTCTTTTTCCATTCTTTTTATTAGCTTACTTTCTATATTTATATATATGTATGTATCCATGGCATTTAAAAATCTAATTTTGAATGTCTTTTTATCAATCAATTTTCTTCAAATTTTGCACACTTACTCATTTTCGATGACAATAAATGATTATGTAAAAATTTGATTGAAAAAACTTTTAAGTCCAAAAATGTAAAAAAACAAAAAATTCATTTTTCCCGAACAATATTAATTGAAAAATATTTACTTATAAATTAAAGGTAGTTTATAATGTTTTTATTATGTTTTTTTAATGAAAATTTTTAAATGTTAAATTTTTAAAATTTTAAAAACTTTGTTGGTAAAGTAGAGTTTTGTCTACATAAAGAATGGATATAAAAATTAAATTGTTTTTACTAGTTTATAAAGTTTTAATGAAAAATTGAGAATTTTATTTTTTTTTCAAGAATCACTATAAAAGTTTTAAGGCATATTTTAAGCGTGTTTAATATTGTTTTAAATTTACGAAAAATAAATTTGATTATAAAAATATTTTTATATTTTAAATGTTATAAATTTCTTATTATAAAAAGGATGTATAAAGTATTTACATTTTCAAATAATAATGTTATTTTTTTTATTGCAAATAAATAATAGTGTAAAAACATTTATCACTAATAATTAAAACAAAGGAAAGTTTAATACACCATTGCAACATGTATTTAAAAGAATAACCTTTTTAATTCCAAAGAGTAACAATTGAATTTTAAATTCGTAAATTTTATTAAAAAACAATTTTATTTAAAAAAATTAAAATTTTGTCGAACAAAGTCATAAAATTTATTTAGTTGTGCCTTGAGTATAAGATAAAAATAAATGAAAATTTAATAATTATAACTGAAACCAATTTTCGAAAGTCCGACTAAACTTTCCCTTGCAGTTGCCTAAGTGGGATTAGAGAATTTTCTTTAACATGTTGTACCTGTGCAATAATACTTATTTTGATTTTTTAGAGGTATACAATTTATAAACGGACAAAAACAAATTGTGTGTACAATATCATTATATTCGATTATTTTTGTCAAAAAATATTATTTAATTACAATATATTTTTGTAATTTTTTATTATATGTAAATTAATTCATATAATAGTATAAATTACCTAAATTGCTAGTATGAATTTCAATATTAAAAGATGTTAATGTTCGTAGATGAATATATAATATCGAAAAATCACATTATTAAATAATAATATATTTAATTATTATTGAATATATTCTTTATTATTTTAGTTACAAAATACACGTGTAGAAATTGTATTATAAATAATTAAAATATAAATATTTAATGAAAAATATGTTTTTTATTTTTAATAATGTTTTATAAACAATATTTTTATTTATACATTTATTTCAATAATATAAAAAATTATTCTATAAAATCAAAAGTTTAAATTTTCTTAAGAAAATTTTATTTCTTATTTTTTATGGCCATGCAAAGATTTGAAATATTTAATTATAATTTTTAAAAAAATTAAATTAATTTTTAATTATATTTAAAAAATCATTGAACTTTCTTTTGAATCATTTTTTTCGCGTATAAACACTTTAATATATTAAACACAGATAACCAGTTTTGAGAACACCTGATTTATTAGTATTTATGTTGGTGAAAAAATCAGATATAACAATTATATCAATTATAGTTATTATGTATTTTCAAAAAA
Source organism: Girardia tigrina (assembly GCA_001938485.1). NCBI lineage: Eukaryota > Metazoa > Platyhelminthes > Tricladida > Dugesiidae > Girardia > Girardia tigrina. The sequence continues at coordinate 23,301 of MQRK01208711.1, read as the reverse complement.
AATGTTCACGAATAAAATCTCGTATATGATTTTTGAATAGTCATCTATGATCGATACAAAAACATTTTTATTTGTATATAAATTAAGTTTTATTTCTACATAATCAGTGTGTTTTATTTAATTAAATTCTTTAATTGGGATTGGTTTCTTACTTTCAATTAAATAATATAAATTAATTCAACCATTAGTTTTTTAATAATAAAAAAAATTAATCTAATAATTGCACAGTAATTAAAAAATAATTAGTAAAAATAATCATCAATAAATTAAATTTTAAAGTATTTTTTAATTTTAGATTTTTTAATTAACATTAAAAAATTTTAATGACAATATTGTATAATAATATAAAAATTGTGAATAAAACTGTAGAAACTATTGAAAAATCATAGAAATTAAAGATAATATTTTCAGAAGAAAACATTATTTGTAGAATTAGAAAAAATATTTTCTAAAATTATAAAACTTTACTATTTTATTATTAATTAAAAGAAAAAAATCTTAAAAATTTTCAATAATACATCAATTTTAAATTTTGTACTAAAAGTTGTATCAAAAGGTAAAACTGTCTATTCCAAATAAAACTCAATTAACTCAAGTTCCATATGCATCTACAATAAGTTTATAAAATTATAATTATACTCAAAAGGGAAATATTATTCTAAAAAATCCTCAAACTTTTATGGCATGTTCAAAAACAAGACAAAACCCTGTAATCATAATTTTTGGATAGTATAAACAAACAGCAAATGATGCAGAGCAAATAAAGATAAAACATACATACAACATTTAACAAAAAAACATATGCTTGTTATCCCTTGGTATTCTTCGTTATTCCGCTTTTTTTATTCCGCGTTTAACCTCTTTAGAACGCATCCAGGAATACGCTGTACTGTACCGGATGCTTATCTGAGTATCTCGCACATGTATACCTCATAATTGCTTTACTTCCTATAATTCTTGCGCGACAAGTTACTTGGGTAAGTTACTTTACCATTAGGGAATAAGACCTCACTGTACATCTCATGTAAAATATGGCAGCTTAGGTCACATCTCAATACAGGTTTCCGTATTATAGACCTCTGGCATATGTTGTATTATTCATGTAAATTCATCTTTATCTCTGAAACTTAAAACAAAAACAAAACGGAAAATCAAATCAAAATTACCTCTAAAATTTAAAATCTAAATAATTAAAATGTAGAAATAAAATTGAAATTAGAAGTATAATGAAATACAATTGTTATTCTTTGAAATAAAATTCAAAAATTTAAAATACAAGTTGAAATGGTGTAGATTGTTGTTATTTTTTTAATGTATAATATTTATATTAAATCTTTGAATGTACTTTTTCTAATTCCAAAATATTTAAAATAAAAAAGCAATTATTTCACCGAAAGATCTTTAATATATATTTAAATAATTTTTGGATCTTGTTAAAAATATGCCCCCAGGGGCATATTTTTTAGTTGTGTGATTTTAGGGGCGTACTTTTCAGTTGTGTAATTTTAGTGGCATACTTTTAACATGATCCATAAATCTACAAAATTCTACAATATTTATAAATAAATCAAATTTATTTAATTAAAATCCAAATAAAGTAATTTGCTTTCACTTTTTTTTAATTTATGCGAGTAATATTTTTTATAGTTTATTATATTTCTTAATTTTAATTATGAAAACTTAGATAGTAGTCATATTAGCTTGTTTTTTTACAAGAAATTATAATTATAAATTTAATTAAAATATAAAAACTGTAATTCATGTAAAACATTAGATTTACATTGAAAATTTATATCTGATAAATCTGAATGCCGGATCAAATATACAGGGTGGCCCAATGGGTACACAGCCTCTAATTTTTGCATAATCTACTCGTCAATATATATACTCGTTATATATATATATATATATATATATATATATATATATAATATATATATAAATACTCGTTAATATATAACCCTAATAAAATATATACTCGTTATATATCAAAATACTCGTCTTGACGAGTAGATTTAGAATATGCTGTGTACCCATTGGGCCACCCTGTATAATTTGGTATATTTTATTAAAAATTAAAGTTCAAAATCTGCGACACAGAAAATAAAATAAAAAACGAATAGTGCTATTTTAGAATCAACAAACAAATTAACTTTTTCTTAATCAATGATCATTTCCATTTCAAAAGAAATAAATTTATTAAAAACAAGTGTTTTAAAATCACAAATATTTTAATTTTAAATTGTTTTGGTGAAAATGAAAAGTTTTTTGTTCGTTCTTTAATCGGTATCACATTTACTAGTTATAACGCATTAAAATATTGATAATTTATTGTGGCGCTCCAATAATTGAAATAAAAAGAAAAAAACTTAAATAAAATGCGATCATAGTTTGTGAAAATTGTGAATATTTAAACACAAAAAAAAAATAAAAAGCGTTACAATTAAAAGTGTAAAATTTAAAAATAGATGTTATCAAACAAAGATTCCTTCTGGAAATAAATGGAACTTTACTACCGACTCAAAAGTCGTTCTCACTTTGGATATCGTCCGACACTTGGTTATACCATCTTATTTTAATCTTTCAAGTCAGCCCATTTTCCAAAACCTGTCGGAAACGACGAGCGGACCAGAGTGTCCCCACTATCTGGGCGCGATAGGAAGAACCGGTCGACTTTCAGAGGACGGACCATCGACCGAGCGGGATCTTTGACCAAAAATGATCGCAACGATTAAGCCATCTGGAGCCGGTACGAACCGAGAGACCACCCGGACTACCTTTATAAAATAAATTTAGGAAATTAGTAGGGCTTTGTAATTTAAAACTTTTATTTAATTAATAAATAATTATGATTATGAAGGGTTAGTGTAAATTTTCGATTCGCTGAATAAGTTAATGTTTAATTTAAAAATTTGCAAAAATTAAATAATAAAAACCGAGTTTAAAATCAAAAAAAATTTAAAGTTGATATATTTCAGTTGAGTTTTAAAATAAAAATTTTAAAAGAAATAATGCAATTAATAAAAGTTTTTGCGTAAATTTATATATAAAGCTGCTACAAAAGTGTTTTACGAAATTAAATAGTTTTCTACAAATTAATTTTAAAATTAGATGTTATATAAATGTAAAAATTAGTTTTATTGTGTTTAGAATATTTTTAAAAAAATACATAATAATAAATTAAAAAATGAATTCGGGTATTGATGTTGCAACCACTTCTCACAATGATAATTGTTGTTTATCGACTAATCACAAAACTAAACGTCAGCTCAGGAATGTTTATTATTTTAAATTCTATACGTTTTCGATCTTATTAAAACAATCAGTCATTTTAACGTTCTTTAATTTATCGTCATTTTCACTTACACTATCCATTGCTATTAATGTACATATGCACTCGCTACTCGTACATATGGAGCTCCTTGCGTAAGTAAGCAATTTGATTATATGTTATTTCTTGATATATTTTGTTACTCCAGGTTATGAAATTGAGCCATACAGTAAAGAAAGAGTGAATTTTTCCATTGAAAAATTTTGTTACGTGCAGGAAGGCAAACTAGTAATAAACATATATTTTTAGACAAAAACTAAAACAAAATTTCAAGTTTCTATTTGCCATCTATTGTAGAATATACGAATGCGTTTGTAAAAGTTGGTAAATAAACATAGTGTACATGGAATTAAAATGACTTGAAATTGTTTGTAAAATTTTGTTACATCGCAGTATGATAAAAGTTAATTTAATATTTATCATATATATATATATATATATATATATATATATATATACAGTCCACCCTCGGTTTTGGGGATAAAAATATCAAATTTTTCCCTAAAAACCAAAAAACACCCAAAAAATTAAAAAAACATCGAAAAACTAATTAAAATTTATTCCAATTTTTTAAAATAATCAAATTCTCCATCCACCCATTAGACGCCTTGAAGTTTTCTAATCCAAATTTTTTTGCAATTTTCAGAGCGATGGTTCTGATTATCGTTCCATTTAATGGAATCGATGAAGATCTTAGGCGATTCAAAACTTCCAAGACCAAACCATTAAGCTCTTTATATTTATTAAATGGATTTTCTCTCATAGTTTCTTCCGATTTTTGTTTGTCACATTTTCTTTCATCCCAAATGTTAAGAATATTGTCTAAATTTGTTTTAATTCTAAAAATGGCACCTTTACTTGTAGAAAATTTTTCAATTAATTTTTTCTCTGTTGTTTTTCTATCCTTCAAACATTTCGCAATTTCAAATTTTTCATTCGATGTTAGTTTTTTTCGTCATTGGGGATAATGTTTTTTTTACAAAATTTAATATAAATTTAAACAAAATTTAAGATAAAATTGAATAAAATTTTTTAAAAATATGCCCCAAAAAACGAACACATAATTGTACTTTTGGAATAAAAACACAATATAAATAATATGTAATAGGGTGATTATCTTAAAACTTGCCCCAAAACCAAAATTTCCCCAGAAATCAAGGTGCCCCACCATAAAGAATGCCCCTGAAACGAGGGTGGACTATATATATATTCTCTTCCGAAAATTATGGGAATCCATGATCTTCTTTTGTAATACATCCAAGTGTCTTTTTATCACATTCATTTGACAATTCTTTACAGTATCCATAGATACAATTCTCCTTCATTGGGGAAATATTCTCATTCATAATCGCCATTTCATACATAAACATTGCTCTTAACTGAGATGAAAAATGTGTTTTTAAATGTTCTTACTCAAAGAAAATTATTTAATTTATTTTATTAATAATTTACTTCCATATTTCTTTGATTTAAATTTCGATTCCACTTTGTAAAAAAAATCATCTACTCGAGGCAAGTCACATGATTAGAGTCGACCACACTGGCATCCTTTCCATGGGACGCCACACTTCACAAAGCCCCCTCCAACCCCCGTCAAACTGAGTCACAAAATTCTGCTCCCTATATCCCCTCCTGCATTTCGTCATTTATGGACAGTCCCTAATGGAAATAAATTATAATCATTGATTACATTATATTTTTATAAAAACAAATATTGAAAAATATTTTCATTTATCATTCAAACATTTAAAAAAGAGTTTTTTTAAAGATTTCAATGTGAGATTTAATATTTGTCTGAGAGATCTCGTTTTTCTAATCAAAAAGTAGGGAATAGGTCACAGCATATGGCTTGCATACAATGTCGCTACACAAAACAAGTATTAAATAAATATTATTTTTTCATTAAAAAACAAAAATTTGATTTTGAAGAAAAAAATTCTTTTTTTTCGAGATTTCTTTTTGTGTTGTTTGAATGCTTTGTTGCTTAGTGTCTTTTGTTTATGTTGACCTTGCGTAATTGAATAAAAAAGTTTTGTATTTTGAGTTATTGAAATTGGAAGATTTATCACATGTTTTCTATTGCCCAAATTATACTCCAAAAATTTTATATTTGTTCATTAATTACCAAGTCAAATATTTTATAATCAATAAGCCTTCCTCGAATCTGACGGATAACTGTGTATTAAAAATAATACTCAGCATTGGTGCACTGGGTAGTGAATCATAGACTCTGTATCGGGTAGAAACCATTTGACAAATATAAATTTTTTTGATCCTCTCACACGTCTTCAGATAGAAGAGTTTTCAGATGCAAGGTTTTCAATACACGGATACGCTTCGGTTTCCCTCTGAGAAATGACCAGTCATGTTCCTTCGTTTCGTGATTGTGGAGACTTTTGGCTTATAAACCAAAAACTCCGGACATCCCTCATCAGTTACATCGAAAGACCCTGTCATATCATGTTTCGAGTTCAAGTTCAAAGGTTCAGTACGTCTTTCTGTTTTTGCTCTTTGTACCACTTGAATGTTCGTAGTACCATTACATTAGATTCGATGATCAATTAATAAATGTCATTGCAGCCATTCATTAGTTTTATAACTTTTGTGGCAGTTTTCCATTGGACATATGAATGAGCCACCATCTCTCTGTGTCGTCGGTGCAGTTGCCAGAATAATTATTAAAAATTATCTTTGCTCATATTTTTATTAAGTCATAATATATTTTTTTGATAAATAATATTTTAAAATTTACGGAAAGATTTAAATGGAAAAATTAACTTTACACAGATCATTTAATTAAATAACATATAAATAAAAATAATTTTTAATAAATTTAAATTAAATTAGTTTTAATAAATTCAATATAATTATATCAATTACATTTCTGATGAATAAATTGATAAATTTGTTGTCGGAAATTTCCAATAAAAGACCAAATGAAAAAAAAGACATTTTGAAAAAAGTTTGTTATTTTACTAATTTATGATGAATTATTTTCCCTTTTTGAAATAGATAGAAGAAACTCCACACTTTTTGAGTCATTTAATGGACATTTGTATGTTAACGGAATTTAAAGAGGATGTGAAAAGAGAAGCTGCCTCCCTTTTGAAAGAACACGTTCAAAATTATTGGTGTAATTCAAATACGAGTTCATTGTACATTAATGAAACAGATAGATTATATATAAAATCAAAAATTGTTGAGGGATTTGTGAAATCAAAAAGTGCTCTTCAAAGCGATCTTAAATTAATCTATGAAAAGATTGCCGACAATGATTTTCCAACAGCTTGGAATGAGTTTCCAAATGAAATTATAAAAATCTTGGACAGTAAAAACCAGGACCTTTGGCTCTCGGGTTATTTGTACTTGCTAAAGATATGTATGAAGAACCATAATCATCGATCCTCAAATACCATTTTTACAGAAGAATACATGCGTGCGATAAATATAATAATGAAGAAACACTTAAACGTTTTGTTAAATGATAAATCAGAAATTGGAATTACCCTACAAAAACATATTCTAAAATTACGTTACTTTTTATTAAAATTTGAGAAGGACATTCCGAAAGAATTGTTTCAATTTTGGGTTCGATCAGTTGGTTTTGTGAGCACAAGAATTATCAACGAAACGTCCACACAGTCTATGTTAATGAAGGGTCAGAAATGGGCGGTTGAATTACTTTCAAGATTTATTGAAATTAACGAAGATCTAACTTTATCGCACAAGTCAGACTCATGGATTTCGGAGTCGTTTCCTATAACTAGTATTCTGATATTGAACAAAATCTGTGATAATTACTCAAAAGGAAACTATATTCATCCAAAAGTGTTTGATATTGTCATTAATTGCTATTTATTTTTTATAAATCGTTCTAATTTACGGAAATATTTGCAACCATATTTGATTAATATATTTCACAATTTCATTTTCGGGATTCTTGGCGATGCAGAAATCAAGACACTCTCGTTGCAACAAGACCCAGAGAAGTTCTGTCGATTCCTATATGACGGATCAGAAATTCATTCGAAAATTGATAAGATGATGATTAAGATCTCTAAATCTGATGAAACCTTTCTACAATCTTTATTTTACGTAATCCTTCACAAGTTTCGTTGTCAAGAAATCACATCGTGTACGAAACGAATCTATTTTCATGTTATAGGAAAATTATTACAATCACTTTCGGAACAAAATCATTTTTCTCGAAAACTTGAATTATTTCTTGTTGAATTTGTGATTCCGGAACTAAAGTCGTCTGATATATTAATGAGAATCAAAGCTTGCTGGGTAATTAATCATTTCTTGATTCGGGAACCAAATTCGTTTGATATATCTATAAAAACTGTTATACATTTACAAGACAATCGTGTAAAACAATTATTGGTTTCTGAATTAATGTTTTTATTGACACATGACCAAGACCTGCCGGTCAAGGTAATTGCCAGCAAAGCTCTTGTTAAATTATTAATTGCCAATAAGAGAGAAAAAGAAACAACATTAGTTATATATGTACGTCTTGTTGTCTTTAAACTTCTAAAATTAATGAAAATAACGCATAACGAAATATTTAATTGTATGTTTACTGAAATTACCGACAGTTTCATGTCAGAAATCGTTCCATATTCAGTGGAAATTGTGAGATGTTTAAACGAAATACTGCTCAACATTTATTCACAAAACTCAGATTTCCCAAAAAAAACCACATTAACTAATATTGTCAAAGTATTACGAAAATTATGCAGCTCTTTAGTATTGGAAGAGTCAGATCCTTCTTATCTAGATCCACTAATTATTGAAATCGCTCAATATATATTTCTAAATGATTCTCAATACTTATTGAAAGAGGTATTTAATATCCTTTTAAGTCTTACTAAGAAAAAGATTAGTAGTTTCATGTGGGAAGCACTTGATTATCTGAAATTGATCATTGAAAATGAATATAATGATTGCTCAATGATGATTCCTTTTTTATTCAAGGCTATGAATGAACCGTCTTTATTAGAAGATCCATCTCGAATGAAGACAATCTTAGGAATTTGTGAAACTATTCTCACTGATGATGTAGATGCAAGTGTCTTAAAATTTCTGGAAATGATTCTCATTAAATATGTTAATCAAATGGATGAACACATCGGGAAAATTATTGAAATAGTATTAAATATACTATTCGAACCGTTTGATAATTCAATAAATAGAGCGTTATGTATGGACGTGATTATCGCTGCTCTCTATAATAATAGAGACGAAACATTAAAACATTTATTGGCATCCAAAGTACCGAACAGTGAAAGAACAGCGTTTGAATATTTTTTTTATCTATTTATTAAAAGACAAAAGAATTTTTATCTTGATCATGATTTAAAAATGTACATAATCGGAGTTTGTATTTTGCTTTCGTTACCAAACGAAAAGCGTTCACTATATTTGCGAAACAGAGGGCGTCAAATGATGTCATTTCTATTATCAAAGTTTGAAAAAATAAATAGAGATTTTTGTAGGTATGAATATAGATGCAAGATAAATTATGATTTTTTAGATATGGAAGTTGAAATGGAAGAAGAAATAAAAAGTATCGGTCACGATTCTCCGAATGCAAATGATTCAGATAATGCTTCAGAAGAAGTAGAAAATAATGAAGAAGACACATTTATATTTAAAGAAGACGACGAAGATATCGACTACGATTCTTCGAATGAAGATGAAATATACGATAATGAAGAACACATATTTAATGAAAGTGAATATGAATCCGAAGATGAAAATGCAATATCTGAAACTGTGACTACTTTAAATAGAAATGTGGAAGATTTGTTCAATGAAGATTTATTTAAAAAGATGGATAATCCGAATTTAACGCGCTATGAATCCTATCATTCAATGCTCATTAGATATTTAGAAAGGCTTGAAACAGATCTGGACAAATCAGTAATGCCAGAAGCAATTATAACTAAACATGTTCTTTCACAGCTAAAGTCAACAGATCCAGATTGGTATAAATATCTTACATCATGTTTGACAAAAGATGAAAAAATTATCTTGGGTAAAATCATAAACTATAAGTGTTAATGATCTTCAATAGTAAAATAAATGAAGACACCAAAACTTTTCCAACAAATTAAATAGAATTCATAGAAGTGAAAATATCGACTTTTATTTTATTCATACATATTATTTGTAATTTACATGATTATTTTGTATTGAATTATGTTGGGTGTGATATTATTAGTGCTGGATTTTATATTATTATTTTAATTTTATTAATTTAAATTAATGTGTTTCATGGTATGATTTAGAATCTAAGTTTATTTTGCCCCAACATATTATTTAGATATGTCTCTCCTCTAAATGTCTCTAACTCTCACTTATTAGAGATCCATATCGTACCCAATCAACCCCATCTGGCCCTTTTCTCTCGCCTGTGAAGTTGATGAAGTACCCATTGGGTTCTTAATTATATTTAAATATATTAAGTCTATGAAAGTTGGCTTATGCTACTTCTATTTAATTAATGATTATCTTATTTTTTCCTCAACATGTTTTTATATTTGATTATTATATTTCTTATTATGAGTTTATCATTTTCATATCAGAGATTAAAGTTAAAAGAACATGAACAAATTATATGTTGACATTGCTTTTTTAAAATATAACAAAAGAAAATGCTAATCAAAGGCAATCCACCCATCGTCCTTAATCATTCAAATCTGATAAATTGACAAACTCTTCACCTTTATCAGTTGTGATAGAGCGGAATCTGTAGGCGGTCACGATTCTCCTTCTGAATGTCAAGTTTTGACTTAAAGTCCAGCCATTCTTTTTGTTCTTTAGTCTCTTGGAAATTATTTGTTGGAGAAAACAACGAAATTTGATGCGAGGTATCAAAATCAGAAGACTCTCTTTGACTGGTGTCATTTCTGATTACCGTCTTTCCATCTTGGACGTCAACCTCAATACAACTGGTTTTAAAAACAGCTTGCAGCTCACTCTTGGCCTATTGAAACATTTGAGCCTTTCGCTTCCTCTGCTTCTGCCGCTTCTGGGATCTGCTGAGCACCCCAGAGGAAGATGATGCCATATCCTCTTTCATAATTGACCCATAAATGTTTGGATTCATCACCAGAGGCTTCTTTTCCGTATTTGATCCAATCTTGCTTACTGTTTCTATAATTATTTCCGGTTGCTCTTCTGAGACCTTTTCAATCACCTTCTTGTAGTAGCTGGACATATTTTGCTGAATTCTCATCTCGGTGACCTCGTTTTGCAAGGACTTTATTTTTTGTTGTTCTAACAAATATTTGTCCACAACCGGTTTATGAATTGATAGAGGAACAGAATGCTTTCTGTAGTCCTCAAATTCGGTTGTCCTCTTCGTCATTTCGTCATTCAGCTTGGCACATTCTCCTTTCCATTTCTACAACTCCAACAGCAGTTCTCTTTGTTGCTCTTTGCTTTCGTGATATTTTCTATTCATGCTGAATAAGGACGATAAGTGAATTACAAATAAAAAAAAATAAAAAGAAAACAAACAAAAAAATAATTGATGGAGGCTGAGAGAAACGAATTCTCTTCTAGAAATGAAACTTGGCAAGGACTTTCTAAAACTTCCAGATCGTCAATAGTATCGGCAGGCACTATAAGCACCTACAGTTATCTATCGACAGATCGGCAGCCTTAAGGTTGTTCGCCAACCTCCATCAATTTCAAAAAAGAGAAATAAGATCTAAAAATTACCTAAGTACAAAACAACTTTTTTTTACTAAAATTTATTCAAAGAAAAAGTCTGATCAAGTGCACAAATTCGGATGAATTTAAACCAATCTTTCATCACAAAAACTCACAGAACCAGCAATCAGACAATTCTCACAGTCAACCTTCAATCATCCATCACTAAGTCAACAGTCCTCAGATAGAAACAACCCGGAGATGGCATAAATTCCGATCAAACCCACGTCAACAAATCAGGCCATCAAATTCTCACAAGAAAATATTCAAATCGACAGGATCTAAGGGTCAAAATCAATTAAAAGTTTCTCTTTTTTAATTAATTAATAATAAATTATAATTATAATATTTTATTTTTAGTTTTTAGATTCTGGGAGTTTTTCCTTCGCCTGCCTCGGTGCCGGTGCAATGAATATGCCCGAGGCTGACGCGAAGGAAAAACTCACTGGTCCGAACAATTATATTTAGAAAATTTTTAAAATCAACTTGAGATAGAAATTAATTTTGGACATCATGTGAGAATAATTAATATATGAATATTTATAAATTAAACTACTATCTATTTTATATATAAATCAATTTTTTTAAAAGATTTTGAATATAATAAACTGAGATTATTTAAATCAATCAATTATTATTTTAGGCGTTGCACGTTAAAACATCGAAAAATTAAACATTGAAAAAAAAACGTCGAAAATATGACGTAATAAAAACATAAAAAATAAAAACCTCGAAAAAAAACGTCAAAAAAGATTTATTAATTATAATTAAAACCAACCAATTCCAAAATATATGTTTCTGGATTTCTATTGGCTCGGTCTATTAAAAAAGCTATTAATTTTTCGTTAAAAACCACATATTTTTTTTCACCATTCGTCAACATGACGAGACAGATGGATGAACAGCAATGTGGAATTGAGTTTGCACCAGAGAATCAAGTTTACGGAAAACCGGGTGGAACTCGATGAACATCGCAGTGGAGCAGAGGGGTGGTATTGCGATTTAACTCTGAGACATAGTCCGAAGTCGATGGTATTCCCAGACACTTTACAGATTTGAGACGCGTACCATCAGTATCGTTTTTTCCATGTTTTTTTCGACATTTTTACGTGGTACGTTACAATGTACATTACAATGTTAATTAAGGTAATTGTGTTAAAATGAAAATGTAAAATAAAATGGGAATTTAATAAAAAAATAAATTTTGTATCATGATTATGGTGAATTCTGAATTTCATCCCAGGAAATACGTACATAGTAAGTTCATTTTCATTTTCGGTGATCAAAAAAAATAATTTAAGTACATTAAGAAATTTCATTAACTTATTTATTCATTTATTCACTTAAGCATTATTTATTAACACATCATTTCATTAAATGTTTTATTAAAACTTTTTTTTCGATGTTTTAACATTTCGACGTTTTTTTCGATGTTTTTTTCAACGTTTTAACGTGGTACCATTTTAGGCGCAGATTTTAATTCTTCGTCAATAACTATTATTGTCAAGAATTTTACTTTTACTTTAGAAAATCGTTATTTGACGACCAAATCTAGCGTTCTTAATAATTTGGCACCAGCAATCTTCGATGGGAACAACGATTTAGAGAAATTATTGACTGCAACTGATTTTTGAAGTTTCAAAAATTCATGAAAAAATAGTCTTTATTTGTGAAAGCTTTGATCAGTAGAGAGCTTTTATCTACTTATGAAGAAGTAGTTGAGAAGATTATCAATTTCGCGGATCGATTACAGAAAGCATTCATAAGGTCAACATCTCTTATCTAAGATTTGTTTGATCTGTTCTTAATAAAAATTTTTTGCCATAAAGATAGTGTTTAAAGTGTTGCGTAACATAGTAGATTGCCAGCAGTTCCTTTCTCGTAATACAGTATCCCAATTCATGCTTGTTCATTTTGTGGGATCCATATGTAATCACTCTTTCTCTTCCATATATATCTTTCTGTGATAGCACTGCTCCAATGGTATCAAAGCTGGCGTCTGTATCCAATGTGAACTCATTTTCAAAATCTGGATATGCTAGTATTGGTGTTTTGATCATTTTTTCCTTTAATTTCTGAAATGCCTCGTTACACTATTCCGTCCATATTATTTTTTTTATCTTTATTCATTCCACACAGCCCTTCCAATACTTTTGAATATTTTGCATAGTCTTTAAGAAATTTTCTGTAATAGTTTGTTAAACTTAAAAAACTTCTTAAGTGCTTAACACATGAAGGGTTCTGAAACTTTCTAATCGCATCGATTTTTGTCTGATCTATTTCTATGCCATCTTTGCTGATCACGTATCCTAAAAACTTTGTCCTTTCAACCAAGAAGTGGCATTTCTCAGGGTTTATTTTTAGACCAGATTCCTTTATTTTACTAAATACATGTTCAATTCGTTTGAGGTGTTCCTTTTTATCTTTCGCAAAAATTAAAATATCGTCCAAATATATAACTGTCTCTTTCCAGTTCAATTCGCCCAAAACTTTTACCATTAGTTTTTGAAACGTTGCTGGTGCCGCCGCAATTCCGAACGGCATTCTCTTGAAACAGTATTGACCATTCTTTGTTGAAAATGCTGTTTTGATTTTTGATTCATCTTCCATCTCTACTTGATGGTATGCGCTTCCTAAGTCGATCGTGCTAAACTACTTTGCTCCATTTAGGGTGTTCAGCATCTCTTCTACATTTGGCATTGGAAAAATAGGTCTGACCGTGATTTTGTTTAATTGTCGAAAATCTACGCACACTCTTATGTAATATTTCTCCTTTTTCTAAACACATACCAGGGGGAAATTCCACGGGGAACTGCACTTTTCGATAATATTGTTTTCTTCATAATTTCTAATGATATCGTCTAATTTTTCTTCAAAATGTTTCGGCTGTCGATACGGTTTCACTAATACCGGTTCTCCATACGTTTCGATTTTATGTTTTGTCAGTAAGGTTCTTCCGACATCCCATTTGTCGGCCATAAATATTGATTTATATTCTGTTAAAAGTCCTATTAATTGGTCGTCAATTTTTTTTCATACAGCTCTTTAATTCTGTTTAGTCAATCCTCATCAGTGGGGCTGTCTCGTATTACTAATACATTTTCTATGTGAGATGGTTCTTTCTTCAACTTTATTCCAAATTTGTCCAAAAAATCTATTCCTACTATCATTTCTGGATCTAGATCTTTAACTACAAAAAATCAATCGTTTTCTCTAACCTTTCAATTATCACTTTTAGTTGCACAATTCCATAGTTTATAAGTTCCGAGTCATTTGCACAGTGTATTCGTCTTTTTGTTTCTTTTATTTTGATATATTTCATATATTTGATAATCTCTGCTTTAATAACATTGACTCTAGCCCCTGTGTCCAACAGGCACTGTACACTTTTATTCTTTATGCGAAACTCTATACTTGGTCGTCCTTTCAATTCTTTATAATTTATGTTAAACATTGGTATTATCAATACATCTGCATTCTTTTTTACTTTTCTTCTCTTTTTCGGTTTTCATATTATCACATTTTCCATCATTTCCATCATGTTCACCATTTCTCATAACATATCTCCAGAGGAATATTTTTAAACACATCATCAAACATACAATCACATACACATTTTTACATGCAATCAATCATACATCTATATTTACTTCCTATTGTAGCACATTGATCACTTCTCCCTGTGATCATGCATCCTCGTTTCCCTGCTCGTCTCTGAATTTCCTATTATTCGTGAAGTAATCTCTTTTTGTAACATCTTCCCTTCTATCTGTTCTTTCCGACATTCTATCCCATTCCTCATTTCGTTCTCCTAATTCAGCCAATGAATATTTTCTATTTGTCTTTGGACTTCGCTCTCCATATTTCACATTCGAGTAATTTCTCCTGTCATCTCTTTCAGTCTTTCCGTTGTCCTGTTTCCATTGCTCCTGTTCTCTGAATCTATTTGGATTTTCATAGCATTGTGTTCTTACGTGCCCCTTTTTATTACAGTTGTTGCACCTGATATTTGGGCATTCTCTTCTCACATGACCTTCTTCGTGACATGCCAGACAATAAATTTTTCTCGTTTTGAAATATCTCTTTCTTTCTTCTATTATTCTTTCTTCGTTTTGTGGTCTTGGCTGTCGTCTCTTATGTTCGACCATTCTACATTCGTTGTCTCTTTTTGTAGTGTATGCGTCCACCCTTATATCTTTACTTTTTGATTCGAATTCGTATAGTTTCTTCTGTATACATTCGATATCCTCAACTTTCGAGATACCTCTCGAAGTTATTTCTCTCTTTACTTCTCTATCCTCTACGGCGTTAGCATATGCTAAGTCTGATATCTCTTTTTTTCCTAATTTCTTTTCTACTAGTTTTCTAACTAGTTCGTCAATTTTCCGGAATACGGTTGATGGGTCGTTTGATCCAACTTTTATTTCAACAAGTTCCCTCATTATCTCCAGAATGTTATTTTCTCTGGTGAATGTAGATCTCATTTTTTGTTTCCCATGTATCTCCCTGTGCATTTTCGTAATTGTTTATTGCTTCCGGAGTCATGAATGCTGTCACCAGCAAGACTCTTCTTTCTTCTGAGAATCCCATGATCTTCGCATATCTGCCGAAGCTCTTTAAAAACTCCTCAACTTTTGACTCAGATCCGTCAAATATTTCTGGACCTCTAATGTTCGGAGTCACGTGGTCATTGGTCGCCATATTAAGAACATTAATTGAGTTTCCTTTGCATTTATTATTATCACAATTTGAATTGTCACTACAACAATTCTCCGTAAAACTTGCGTAGCTCATCATCGTTCTAGATTGATAATCTTTAATAATATTCGTTAACGTCTTATTATTCAAACAAATTTAAAATACAATTTAATCATTACAAAAATAATTTATACTTTAAATTATAATTTAATTATTACAAAAATTAATTATAATTGAAATTTAAAATAATTTTCATTTATTTTAAGAAATTATTATTAAAATATTATTTATGAAATATTAGTTTAATTTTAAAGTGATTATTTAACTTTTAATAATTGATTAAACAACTCGACGTTTTAAAATATTTAAGATATCAATCTTCCATCTGGGTGGGAGAAACACAATCATTGTTTTATTGATAACCCTTACATCTTTTAATATGGCTCAATATCGAACTATTTCTACTCGATTGAGTATGTTCAACAATTCTAGTGAGGAGATGACGACTTGTCTCTCCAATGTACAAGGCTTCGCACTTGTGAAATTTGAATTGATAAACTAGATTTACCTTAATACACAAAGGAGTTTGCCATTTGTTGGAAAAATAGTTCCGGCATTTATTATTTAAAAAGATCACTCTCAATTTTAAGCCAACAGGTGTTCGATGTTCTAAAAATCGTTTGAACTCTTTTGCTCTCTCTGAGTACGGTAATTTTAGTTTGATAGTCATTTGATTATCAATGTCATTACCGAAGTTATATTTGATGCATTATTTGATTTTAAATAAATGGATTCAACAGTATCTTTTATGAATTTATTTAAATACTTTTTATTAAATCCATTATTATTATATATTTTTGATTAGATGAATCACCTTGCACGTTTAAGCATGGTTTATGATGCTTTATTAACAATGCTTCGGCAATAGTCCTTTCATAATTTGCGTCAAAATTATTTAATATCACTTTAAAATCTTTATTGTAATCCCTTTATTGATTACCCTTACATCTTTTAATATGGCTCAATATCGAACTATTTCTACTCGATTGAGTATGTTCAGCAATTCTAGTGAGGAGATGACGACTTGTCTCTCCAATGTACAAGGCTTCGCACTTGTGAAATTTGAATTGATAAACTAGATCTACCTTAATACACAAAGGAGTTTGTCATTTGTTGGAAAAATAGTTCCGGCATTTATTAGTTAAAAAGATCACTCTCAATTTTAAGCCAACAGGTGTTCGATGTTCTAAAAATCGTTTGAACTCTTTTGCTCTCTCTGAGTACGGTAATTTTAGTTTGATAGTCATTTGATTATCAATGTCATTACTGGAGTTATATTTGATGCATTATTTGATTTTAAATAAATGGATTCAACAGTATTTTTTATGATTTTATTTAAATACTTTTTATTAAATCTTTTCATTCTTTCAATTAATACATCTAAAAATGATAGTTTATTAGTATTTTTCATTTCAAAGGTAAACTTGATATTATGGTGAAGATCATTTACAAACTCTAAAAAGCGTGAAACATTATCTTCACCTTTAAATATAATAAAAGTGTCATTAACATATCTCGTATAAAATAAAGGTAATTCGCCATTAAAATTATTGAACTTTTGTTCTAAATTATGCAAAAAGATAGATGCCATCAAAGGCGCTAAAGGTGAACCCATAGCGATTCCATCAGTTTGCATAAACCATTCTTCATTAAAAATAAATGGTACGTTTTTAGTACTGAATTTCAATATTTTTTAATGCTTTACTACTCAATGACTTAGTTTTATCTTCTACTAAATTATCCCATAATTTAACGCATAAATTAATGGTTTCATTCAATGGAATATTGGTGAAAGGATTTACTATATCAAATAGGCTTTCTATCATAATAGGCTTTCTAAAAATGGATTTAATAAAAAGTATTTAAATAAATTCATAAAAGATACTGTTGAATCCATTTATTTAAAATCAAATAATGCATCAAATATAACTTCGGTAATGACATTGATAATCAAATGACTATCAAACTAAAATTACCGTACTCAGAGAGAGCAAAAGAGTTCAAACGATTTTTAGAACATCGAACACCTGTTGGCTTAAAATTGAGAGTGATCTTTTTAACTAATAAATGCCGGAACTATTTTTCCAACAAATGACAAACTCCTTTGTGTATTAAGGTAGATCTAGTTTATCAATTCAAATTTCACAAGTGCGAAGCCTTGTACATTGGAGAGACAAGTCGTCATCTCCTCACTAGAATTGCTGAACATACTCAATCGAGTAGAAATAGTTCGATATTGAGCCATATTAAAAGATGTAAGGGTTATCAATAAAGGGATTACAATAAAGATTTTAAAGTGATTTTAAATAATTTTGACACAAATTATGAAAGGATTATTGCCGAAGCATTGTTAATAAAGCATCATAAACCATGCTTAAACGTGCAAGGTGATTCATCTAATCATTTTAAAGTTTTTTAAAATATCATTAAAATACTTCTTTTTTTTAAAGAAGAAAAAAAAGCATGTTTTTGAGACGTATGACGCAATAGTTTTTCAACTATATAAATAGCAATTAATCACTTTATTTCATTGCACTGAAGATGTCGAAATGGTGAAACGCGTATGTATTGTGAATAAATTTAATATTCAAAAATGACCTTTCTTTTCATTATATATATATATATATATATATATATATATGAGTCTTGTGAACGCAAGTTTAGTATTTCGAAAATATAATTTGATTAAAGCTTTTTTTATATAATTATTGGACATGTGTCGATGTTTACATACATCATCATCAGCAATTTTCGGATGTTTAGTAAATGAATATTGAATTGTTTGAATAATATAATTTTTTAAAATTTTAATAAATATAATTTACTTTAAAAGGTGACGAAGAAATTAAACATTATTATTTATGAAAATATTATTGGGTAATAATGGCAAAAAATATTTTAATTAAAAATTTTAAGTATTGAAATAACCTTACTTTGCCCATTCTGAATGTTAATTGATGGGTTGTAGTGTCGTATTAGTAGAGATTCACAAAACTGTCGTTCGTAATGAGAATCAAAACCCTTTTGTAAAACAGAAAACTCATCTTTTGAAATGGATGATGTTCTATCCTTACAACATAACCAATGATCAAGAACCTTACTCGATCGACTCATTTGCGAGTGCTTGCTAATCCGGGTTTTGAGATGACGATTTGTCTCTCCGATGTGGGCCTCCCATCTCTGTAATGGTATTGAGCCTAAGGCTCTTTAGCGGGTCCACCCAAACTAAAGTCCTTAAGGGCCCCCCGATAGGCCTCCTACGGGGTCAGTGGCCTTCCGCCTCTGAGCAGTCGGCTTACCAGTAACGAACGACCAACCATGGAACTTGGTA
>MQRK01208707.1:3062-14438 GCA_001938485.1 Girardia tigrina | reverse complement strand
ACATTGATCACCTCTCCTTGCGATCGTGCCTCCTCGTTTCCCTGATCATTTTCATACCTTTGTCTCTTATCTGGGAAGACCCTTTTAGTTAACTTTCCTTGATTTGATCTAGTCTCTTCGTATTCACTGTCGTCATTGCATTCATCAATTTCCGCAACTGGGTATTGACGATTTTGAGGTCAATTATGGTATCCTGCATTATTTTTTTTCTTCCAATCGCTGTTTCTACTGTACTGTTCTCTTTTCTTAAATCTATTCTTGTTGAGATAACATTGAGTTCTATAATGGCCATTTCTGCTGCAATGAGTACACTTCACATTTGGGCAATCTCTTCTTATGTGGCCTTCTTCTTAACATGCATAACATTTTACAGTTCTGTAATAATTGTTTTTCGGTTTGAATCCATTATTTCCTTGGTTCCTATTGTTGTGTTCGTAATGTCTATGCAGAGTTCTTTCGTTGTGTACAGCTTTGCGTCTAGTTACGGTTTTCCAATTATCTTGTTTATTTACCATCGTATATGCTGCCACTGTTACCTCACTTTCCATTTTACGTAGTTCGTACATATTGGTAACTACGCTTTTTATATCTCTGGTTTCAGTTGTTCCTCTCAGTTTTAATTCTTTTTTGATTTCGTAACTGTCAACCATATTTAAACAGGCAAGGTTGAGTAGTTCTTTTTTAGACAATTTTTCTTTGGTTAGTATATTCACTAGTTCTTCTGCTTTTTTGTAAGTTTCTTCTGAGTTGGAGGATCCCCACCGTAAGTTTACCAACTCCTTCATTGTATCCAGAATGGATGTTTCTTTAGTAAATGCAGCCTTCAATTTTTCTTTGTAATTTTTACCGGCCATATCTGAATATTTTTTTATTGCCGACGGTGTCCTAAACACAGTCCCCATCACTATTTTCCTCTCTTCTGCTATACCCATAATGTCGGAATAGCGTTCGAAATTATCAATGAAATCTTCCAAATCCGATTCTGATCCATTGAATTTTTCACATCCCATAATGTTCGTTGTCACATGAGCCGTGGTCGCCATATTAACAGCATTACAATTTGAATGCAAACATTTATTTACAACACAAACAATCTTCACAATTTTCAATGGTCATCTTTCTTTGATTGATATAGTTTTTTGTTAATATATTCAAATCTAAAAAAACAATGAATGAGAAAGTTTAATAATAAATTTTAATTTCTCATAATTTTTATTGGATAAAAGTCATTACATAATTTTTTAAATAAACATTAATTTTTAAAATATATTAAATTTAATAAGTTAAAATCGTTTACTGAAAATAATAATAAAATTCATAATTATCAAATTTTAATTAATTAGTACTTAGAATTAATATCATTAAATTAATATCACTAGATTCAAATAATCAATCAATAACATATCAATCCCATCTGAGTAGGAGAGTAACAAATCTAAACAGCATACAAACAACAAACTTACAACATTCCAAATTATCCCTCACAAATAGACTGAGATTTTTTTCGACAGTTATTTACAAGACTGAACAATTTATTATGTCAATGTCATAATATTTGCTTGATAATAATTCGAAATGGTGATCGAAAGTTTACCATTTGTTTACATGGTAAATAACAACATCGTTCTTCATTAAGAATGAGATTTAGTAAATACTGTCACATTTCTTGTAACTTGTATCTCCCTTGTTCTACGATTTTCTGTAACAATATCTGTCATACAAGTTAACATAATTTACATTAGTAAAATAAATAAATTTATTTACTAATAATACACAATTGTCTGAATTACAAAATAATAACAATGATAAGTATTTTAATAATAATCATAATAATTTTATTAATTTTTAATGATTATATTTTGACAGAAAAATTTAATGAAAGTTAATTTATAATAATTTAAAATAATTTATAATTTATAATATTATTTAAAACCATATTAATAGCGAATAAAAATTTATTAGTTTATTTCTTTTTTAATCATCTTTGTATTGATATATGAATTATTTTTATTGAACAATCTTGAATATGATTTTCGTTATTTACATTTGACTTCTATCCGCCATATTCCTCTTGTTGCTTGCTAATAGAAATATTTTGTACTATTTATAAGTTTCAAGAGAGATCTAATGTAACTTACAGTTGATATTTTATTGATATTTATTAAATTGAATAGTTTTAAAATTTTTAAACTTATCATTAAAATCCCTAATAAGACAAAAACATAATATTGATGGACAAAAGTATGCGAAGATACAGTTATGTGTGATACGAAAGCTCTTTTTTGCAAGAATAATACATACGTCTGTTTCAAAGTCCAAGCTTTTCAAAATCAGAATATGTTAATCACGTATTATTAGATTGATGTGAAAGTTCATTGTCTTTTTAAGAATATTTATTGAAAAGTTTTAGAAAAAGTTAAAAGACTATTTCTCGAAGGAATCTCGATTAGGATCTTTCACCTTTTGCCATTTTCCAAGTATCTTTTGGATACCATCCTTGAAAACGTTTGGGTGCGTTAAGAGACTTTATCGATGTAATTCCTCAAACCATCTTCCTTCTTAAATTATATATATATGTGTGTGTGATGTTTGAAACATCAAGTAGAGGAAAAATGGGGCTTCTATCTCATATGAACCCCCGGGGGTGGTACCCGTTGCTATGGCAACGGTTCCATTTACCATGACAACGGTCGTGGTTACCATAGCCACGGTTCTGATTGGTTCCCGGTGCCTTAGCCTAGGCAGCAATTTTCGATCACCTTAGAAACGGTTCCGATGACCTTAGCAACATTTCTGATTGGTTCCGGTTACCTTGGTAACATTTCCTGTTCACTTAACAACGCTTCTGATTAGTTCCCAGTTACCAAGCAATGCAAATGTGTTAAGCCAATCAAAATCAAGTTCCAAATGAACAAATAAATAGTGCAAAATGTGCAAAAAATTCATAAAAATGAGCAAAAATCAATAAAAATGTGCAAATATCAGACGGTTCCCATGTCCTTAACCTAGATAGCAACGGTTTCGATCACCTTAGAAACGATAACCAAGGGACCGTTTACATTAGCAACGGATACTGTAAATCAAGGTGGTTGTATATTCCAAATTCCATAGAATTTATTTTGTTCTAAAAGAATATTATTTTATTCTAAGAATATTTTTAAGAATATTTAATTGTTGTAACAAATGTTAAAAATACATTTATAAAGCTACAACTTTATTCTTTTTATATAGAAAAATAGGACAAAGAATTATGTAACGATTAAGAATCAGTGAGTATTAAAAAGGAACATGGTTACATAATTTAAAAGAATGATAAAGACAAGATTGTGCATTTAATTCTATGTCAAAATAAATAATACTATCAAACTACAACTTTATTGATTTATCAATATATTAGCAGTAGTTTTATAATATTATTTATAAGATAAGAGAGATAATAAGATACATAATAAATTACTTAAATCAATATAATTGTAGTAGTTTTATATTATTTTAAAACTACTGAATTCAACAAAATAATATTATATATGAATTAATATTATAAAATGAAATAATTATAAATTGCATGTTTTCATTACAGTGATTCAAGGCGATTTTAACCATGGTAACGGTTATCGTATCCATAGGAACCGTCACCCTTTCCTTAGCAACCGAAGAAAAAATGTGCTAACCAAAATGTGCTAATCGATATTGCACATTAAGCCGCACATTTCTAATGTGCTAGCACAGTTCTTTTCAAGCTGCACATATGCAAAAGTGCAAAAATCAATACATAAAATTTTTTAAAAGTGCTAGTGTCAAAAATCGATATCATGTGTTTGATGCACATTTTGATTCCCTATCTGAATGTGCAATTAAAATTTTCATATATTGACTACTTTTTCCTATAATTAATATAATGTGAAAACTTACATAAAATGCATATCGATTTTAGAGGTATAAGAAAGCAGAATATCATAAAAACGCCGATGCACTTGAATAGTAACTCATAAACGTACATTCAGATTCCACATCAAAATTTTCGAAAAGTGCTGAAATATCGATTTTTTCGAATATACCTGAAACTCAAAAAAGTGCTCATAAATCGATTTTTTCGTATATATCTGAAACCCATGTGTTATATGTATTGTTTTACCATCAAACAAGACCTCATAAATCGTTTTATGTACCTAATCAACAATCACAAGTACTTTGGTTACCGTAACCATGATACATAACCTTTTATATTATTTATAGATACAATATAAATAAAAACATGTAGTATATCTAAAACATGCATAGACTTTCTATACCATAAGCCTTTTTTTAAAATTATTATTCAGTCGTAAAAGAAATAACTACATCATGATTTTAATTCAAATATATTGATTTCAATGAAGTATGTATATATTCTACCTTAGAAACATTAAAATTTCAAATTTGAATTTTAATCAATATATCAATTTCCTAATCAAACATTTGTCATTATTTCAAAATCCTGTTAAGAAAATGGTGAGTTTTCTTGCTCCGTAAATAAATTATTTTTTTTAGAATTCAAATTAATCCCAATAATACAAGTATAATTTCTTTTCACAAGAATATTTTATATTTCCAACATGTGAGGCAGTGTACAGCACTAGTTTTGAAGAATTTTACAATGAACAAAAACAACTTCTGGTTCCTTTCCCAAAATCGAAAAAGAATTTATTGAAAGAAAATATGTCGAAGATGATTCAAGAGAAAATTGAAACAACGATTCCACAATGTTCATTATACAGATGCTGCATGGCAAATATTCACAATCCACAAAATTGTCATGATTCAATGCGGCGCTACTATGGGCATATATAAAATAGATGTGAGTATTTCATTTGTCCGATATATCAAAATGCAAGTAGTGGCGACTATCACCAATTCTATGAATGTCACAAGAACCATACATGTGACTTTTCAGTGAAGTCCAAAAGGACTATTCAATCAACAGTGTATCCAGTTCTCGTAGCACCTAATGTTTCAAATGTTCCAATTAAGAAAAATGCCCAAATTCAGAAAAATGTTCCGTTAAAACGTGTAAATGCTGCAGTCCAGACAGTAAATGTTCTATCAAAAAGTTCGAGACAGAGACAAATTCATAGAGCTTTATTGAATAAGAAGATACGTCAAAATGTTATTAAAGCTCCGCACGATAGCCTAGGCAGCCTAGGCAGCCAGGTTACATGTCTTAATGAGTTTATCGAATATTCCAAGAAGAAAACCATGGAGATTCTACAAGACAGCATGGTTGATTAAAATGCTATCAAAGTAAATCTCAAATTAGAAGCTACATATACCAATGTCGATAAAGAACTGTCACATAGAGCATTCAAGACCAAAATAGGCCAATGTTAGAATCTGATGATATTATGAACTGGCTCAATAAAGAATATGCCACGATAATGAAGGAAGCTGATGAAAGCAAGGAGAAAAGTGGATGGCCTCTTGCATCCGTTAACCAATTGATCATTCATGTTCATAAATACTCCACAATGAGAGGCAACTCCTACATACTACTTCCTGAATGGATAGTCAAGAAAAAGGCATGCATCAATGTTCTCAATAATGACAGTATGTGCTTCAAGTATGCTATGCTGTAATAATTCGTGGAGGATCAACATAATGCATCACGAGTTTCGAAATACGAAAACCTACAGCACACATATGACTTCAACTGCATAAAATTCCCACCGAGCTTGGATGAAGTCAATAAATTTGGAAGCATCAACAATATATCAATCAACATATTTGTATTGGAACATGAAAAATTTTATCCCACACTTGTATGTAAGGAAGAATTAGAAGATCATCGGGATTTGCTCCTGTTAGATGATGGAGAAAAGAGGCATTTTATATGGATCAAGAACTTTGAGCGCCTTTTAAAATCCCAAATATCGAAACATAAGGAAAGGATTGAGATTTGTAAAAGATGTTTTACACATTTTAATGGTGCAGAAGCTGTAATCAAGTTGCAGGAGCACAAGGCCTATTGCAATAATAATCATTGCATCAGAGCAAAATTTCCAAAGGAAGATTATATCGAATTCAAAGAATATGAAAAGATGCAGAAAGTGCCAACTATCATATATTGTGACTTTGAAGCCATTCTAAGCTCAATCCAAACGTGCAATCCTAATCCACAACGTAGCATGTGGATTAGTAACATATTAGGCATGGAAAAAGCTTGGCGCTTAGTGATTCGATTTAACTGTCTAATATCCAGATACAATCTGATTTCGTCCTTGTCCTTTTTCCACACGCATACTATTGGTGTGTTCCATTCAGAATTACATGGTTTTATTATTCTGTTTTTCTCCAAAAATTTTATAGCTTCTTCTAGTTTGTCTTCCAGATGTACCGGCTGTCTTCTCGGTTTTATGTTTATGGGTCCCCTGTTGTCTCTATTCGGTGTTGTATCAAGTTTGTACGACCTATATCCCAATCGTTTGCCATAAATACTTCTCCGTATTCGTGAATTATTTTCTCTAGAGTTTTATCGTTCTTTGTATCTATCACTTTTAATGCCTCTTGAACGCGATTCTCGTTGGTGATTTATTTTCCAAATTTCGATTTCACATATGTTGGTTCTTTCTGTTTCCTGATAATTCCGCTCTTTCCATTGTAATTCTATTCCGAACTTTTTCATCAATGGTATTCCTCCGATCATCTCTGGTCTCAAATTTTTAACTATTACAAATCTTACTTTTTCGGCTTTATTTCCAATCTTTACTATCGTTTCTATTTCTCCTCTGACATCCATTTGTAGTCCATTTGCTGCGGTCAATCTTTGATTTGTCTGTTACATCCTTATGTTATTTAAGTTTTTTAATATTCCTTCCGTCATAACGTTCAACGCTGCACCTGTATCCAGTAAACATTCGATTTCTATGTTTTCTATTCTAACTTTTACACTCGGTCGGTCCTGTAATTTATCGTATGTAATCGGAAAATTTTCGCAATTATTAATTATTAGCAATTCTCTATCACCAAATTATTCTTTTTTTATAAATTTCACGACTTTCTGACTTACTTCTGTTTCCTGATGGGGTTTTGGTTCACTTTGTTCTTTTTGATTATTTTTCTCAATTTTAGCATTTATATTATTGTTATCAACCTTATTATTTATTTTATTTATATAATTTTAATTACTACTACTATGTATATAATTTATATGATCTGGTTTATGCAAATGAAAACTTACTCCAGTGCAAAGATCGGTTCCTCGTCGTCTCGGCACGATTCGTTTTTATCTATATGTTCTCGCTCTCCTCCGTTTTCTTCCTTCTCCATCATCGCGATATGTCTTCCTCTTTGGAACCCTCTTCTGTAGTCGTCTGAGTTCCGGTTTCCTGGGCTTTTCGTTTGTGCACCTGAGAATTGTCGGCTATCTCCTTGGGTTCTCCTTTGATATCAGTTCTTCCTTGATATCGTTTATTCAAATTCGTGTAGCATTCCTCAGCTCTATGTCCTGGATTATTACATCTTCCACATCTTACCTTCCTGCATTCCCGTCGGACATGACCTTCCTCGTCACATGTATGACATGTGATTTTCCTTTCTCTTTTACATTCGCTCAGTTTATGCCCTGTTTCTTTGCAGTTCCAGCATGATATATTGTTTTGCCCTGGATGTCGTCTAACAAAACTGTCTCCTTTCTTTGTTATGCTCCCTGTCGCTGATCCTCTTTTTACCACATCCTTGTATGACGCTCTCATCGTATGTAGTAGCCTTTCCATTTCCCGGACTTCATCCACTTTTTTGATGACATTTTTTACTTCTTTTATTTCTTTTACCTCTCTAAACTTGATCTCTTTCTATACATCACTGTACTTCGATCCATGAATTAGAAGATTCTTTTCAATTTCTTCTTCTGACCAATTATATTTTGCTAATTTTGCTGCAAGTTTCTTCGCTTTTGCAAAGTATTCTTCCGCTGATTCATACGTTCTTTCGAAATTTACAGCCTCCATCAGATCCTCCATCAGAGAGGTTTTCTTTTGAAAAGCTTCTCGTAACCGAGCTTCATATCCCTTTGTCTCGACCGATACATTCTCGTAGACAGGTACAAGTTCATGAGAAAGCAATCCAATTATCAAAATCTCTTGTAATAAAGCTTTCTGCTTTTTTAACCACCTTAAAATACCTTAAGCATGCTGCTATAAATGTTTCAATATTGTCTTCTTTCCGGTATTTTTCCGGTAGAAGTCTCGCAATCAACTGATCCGAGTTGCTGGCTATGGTCGACATATTAGGTTCGTGATTAAAATTGGAATTCATAATTTTGTAAACTTTATTTCTACTACAATTTTCATTATTGAAACAAATTTAGGAGGAACAAAATTTTAATTACATAATCCAGATCTAAAAGTTCTAAATAAAAATAATAATAAATAATAAAAATAAAATAAAATTTTCATATTACGATTTAAAACATTTCAACAACTTTCTTTAAAAAATTAAATCATTAAGTTTTTTTGAGCAAAAATATTTTGTCCTTTAAAAATTAAAAAACCGAATTAAAACTTTTAACGACAATTAAATTCAATAAACATTATGATTTTAAATAGTGATACAAAATATATCAAAATCTTCTTTACAATATTCTTTAACTCAAAAGCTGTTATTTTATTTGTCAATTTTTAAAACATAATTTTTATAAAAAAATCGTCGCAGTTTAATTAAAATATTATCTATAAACTTAAAAATTCTTTCGTTTTAATTAGTCGAACATTATTTTTTTTAAAAATATAAAATATGATTTTTAATTTCAAAATATCAAAAATTTAAAAAATATCAAAAATTAAAGTTCACCAAAAAGGAACCCCAACAAAGTCAATGGACAAATCATCTCTAGATTCGTGGCACTACGGTCTAAGATTTATGCCATTGATGTGGATTGCAAGATCAAGAAGAGGGCCAAGGGAGTTCTACGGGCAACGATAGCAAACCAAATCGGATTCGATGATTATATAAGAGTGCTGCGGGAACAAATCAATATAATTTTTGATATGCGAAGAATCCAATCCAGAGAAGATCAAATCTCCACAATAATGATGCAGAAGAAAAACATATACTTGTTTGTATCAAAGTTGAGACTTTCTACTCATTATTAAATCAATCATAATCTAATCGTAGAAAAGAAAGATTCATAAAGGAAACAAAATTATGATTAATTAAAAAAGGTTTTAACTACTTGTGTGATTGTAAAACATATTTTTTGGTATTATTCATCGATTATTATAAATGTAAAGTAATGTAATTGTAATTATTAAGAACATTTAGACAAGTCTCGTTTGAATTTTTATTACAATCACATTTAGAGTCATTATGACTCTCAGAAAGTCTTTCATCGTTTCTCATCATTCTAATTGGTTTTCTTATTTTTCTTTTTAATCGTGATTATTCGAACAATTTTTCTAAGTCATTTTTTTTAAATATATTAATTAATATTAATTAAAAATAATACATTTTACCATTTCTCAATAAATCCTATATTTAAAGTCATTTTTTAAAATATTAAACTTCTAAAAATTATGAATTAAAAATAATAATTTTTACCATTTATCTTCAAATCCAAAAATAATAAAAATGTCATCAAATTATTAAAAATCGATTTAATTTAAAATTTACTAAAAAATATTAAACATAATTTTAATTGTTTAATAAAAAAAATATGAACTTATAAAATGATTATTTTAATTATGTTAGAATAGTCAATCCCTTTAAATTTAAATAAAAGATACCAATTTCCATCTGGGTGGGAGAATCACCATTCTAAATTCAACATACTTAAATCAACATACAGCATCCATACATTTACACATTCAAACAATTTAAAATATTCCTCACAGTAATTATTACGGATTTAGATAAATTCTAAAATAATTAGAATATTTTCCTTCTAATTAAAAAATATTCTATTACAGTTACATATTTTTTTCGTCTTTGTCCCAATAGATACATTTAGGATCCAAATAAGAAGTTTAATAGAATGAAAATAGAATGAATTGAGGCCGGAGGAAAACTTTTCATGAAAAAATAAACTTTTTTTTACAATGTTTTTAAGACAAAATATTTCGACAAATAAAACCGTCATCTTTAAATAACACTACTTTTTCCTTCACCCAAATAAATATACAAATAAATGACTACTTCAACAATTCTATACAAACTGGTTGAGACTGCCTTTCAAGCATTGATTCTGGCTCAACGTGACATCATAAACAAAGCTTCACACAACACTAATTCACACTATTAAAGCACTATTAAAGTACTCACTGTGAAGGACAGGTTCACTCTTAAACTTTTTGAAATAATTAATTTTTATAAATAATCTCTAAAATAAGGCAATATTTAAAATCAAAAGTTTTCTAAACAATTATAACTAAAAAATAGGTTTAATATCTTTTGTAAAGTTAATTACACCAATTCATCTTGTATTTTAAATTTGTAAATTGTATTTCAAAAATGTACACATGTGTTGGGTATTCAATTAAAATCTCGTTTTATTTTTATTTTATAATCAACTACTAATCTGACTCCAAATAAACAAAAGGTTTCTTCCAACAATAATATATAAGGAATGAACACAATTCTTTTTAATAAACTTTATTTGCAAATGACACTTGAGCACAAACTAAATTTGAAATTTTATCGCCAAATCAAATATTTGAAGCACACTCAATCAATGTAAGTCAATATCGATTTTTGAACGAGCAATATCTGTAATTTTAAAAATGACAAACTTTCTCCCTTACAGGATACTCAATTTGTAATTATATTTAAAAATAAAAATAAAGATTACCGCAATTCATTACATAAAAACTTTAATGGAAACAGCAAAATATATTTTTGTCCGAAAAATTTTTGAGTGTCCAAGACTAAAATAATAATTGTTTATATACTAGTTTTTCCTAGCCTTGAAAATAGAATAACAGAATTTTAAAAAAAATACTAAGCACTTTTCATAATGCACTCAAAAGGACAAAATAACTTTTCTGGGTCAGAAAAGACAATTTTAGTGTACCCTCAGTTTTCAATTATTCCAAGAAAATGACACCACGAACGAAGAAAAGTGCAGCTCAAATCATTGATTTTTTTTTATTTTAAAGAATTTTTATTTTAGCAATTCATGAACCTTTTTTCAACAAGCCTCAATTGAGGGAAGGCACGGTCCGATAATTTGTTACAGTTTAATAAAATCTTATTCTTTGAAAGCGTATTTTGTAATAAATTCTTCTTTGAGATTTGAATTGAAATGATAAAGAGGAATTTCTGATCATTTTCTAGCTTTTATTTATAAATTCGTGTATTATTACATGCTTATTTTTCTTAACGAGAAAGTTTGGGTTGAAACGATATGAG
>MQRK01208692.1:64161-86976 GCA_001938485.1 Girardia tigrina | reverse complement strand
TTTTATAGTTTGATTCAATTTTCCAAAAATAAATTTGAAATTTTCTTGTTTCCTTTTTTGTAAATTTTCTTTGCCATTATTATATTACAATAGTAAATATCAATTACCAAATAAAAATTTAGATTTGAATTCAGCTGCTTTATATTAAATTGTTACTTTCGATGCTTTCTTTAACGATGAAGGTTTTTCGATGCATCGTTAACGATGCGTGTTTCGATGTATCCTTTTTGATGCAGTCTTCCGATGCATCATAAATGATGAGTGTTTCGATGCATCGTTAACGATGTAGTCTTTCGATGCATCGTGAACGATGTAGTCTTTCGATGCATCGTTTAACGATGAAAGTTTTATCGATGCATCGTAAACGATGCGTGTTTCGATGCATCGTTAACGATGTAGTCTTTCGATGCATCGTTTAACGATGAAAGTTTTATCGATGCATCGTGAACGATGTAGTCTTTCGATGCATCGTTTAACGATGAAAGTCTTTTCGGTGCATCGTAAACGATACGTGTTTTGATGCATCGTTAACGATGTAGTCTTTCGATGCATCGTTAACGATGCATCGTTAAACGATGAAGGTTTTTTCAATGCATCGTTAACGATGTGTGTTTCGATGCATCGTTAACGATGTAGTCTTTGGATGCATCGTGAACGCTGCAGTCTTTCGATGCATCGTTTAACGATGAAGGCTTTTTCGATGCATCGTTAACGATGCGTGTTGCTATGCATCGTTAACGATGCATCGAAACAAGCATCGTTAACGATACATCGACTCATCGTTAAACGATACATCGTCGCTCCCTAATTGATAATGCTCCCATTAATCGCACCAAGAAAGTGATTCAATTTCCGGATTCATTGAGCATCTCTTCCCTTCCATGGTCAGCTCAAAGTCCTGATTTAAATCCGATTGAACATGTGTAGTTAGTCCTAGAGCGTAGACTGCGTAGTCGATCCGCACGACCACAGACGCAAGTTAAACTAGAACAGGATTTACTTGCAGAATGGACTGCCATGTCGCAAGAACCGGATATTTTCAGAAAATATATCGCGTCTATAATTGACAGACTCCGTTTAGTGAAGAAAAGGATGGGATACGCTACCAAATACTAATATGCCATTATATCATGTTGTATTTCCTAATTATATGTCATGGAAACGTTAATTTCCTCAAATTTAGAACTGGTGATAAACTTATGGCAGGTCGGTGTAAATAGATCTTTTTCAATGAATATTGTTCATATTAATATATATTCTGAGATCTTAGAAAGTTTTTTGATCAAATTTTCACATAATCATTTATTGTCATCTAAAAGTTTTTAATTTTGAATCGTTCTCAAATTCAACTTGATGATATGCACTCCTCAAGTCGATTGTGCTGAAGTATTTCGCTCCATTTTATGTATTTAGCATTTCTTCTACATTTGGCATTGGAAATTCTGGTCTGATTGTGACTTTATTTAATTATCGAAAATCAACACATACTCGGATATTCTGTTTCTCCTTTTTCCATACGCATACTAGCTGGAAATTTCACGGCGAACTGCATTTTTCAATAATATCGTTTTCCTCGTAATTCTTGATAATATCATCTAGTTTTTGCTCAAAGTGTTTTGGTTGTCGGTATGGTTTTACCAGTATTGGTTCTCCTTGCGTTTAAATTTTATGCTTATTTAGTGTGGTCTTCCCAAGCGTATATTTCCCATTTGTCCGCCATAAATATCGTTTTATATTCTATTATTAATTTCATTAATGTTTCATCCATCTTATCTGCGTATATTTCCCTTATTCTTTTAAGTCTGTCTCCATCAGTTAAAGTATCACTTATTACCAGCAATTCATAGTTGTATCCTGTTTCTTTCTTTAATTTTATGCTGAATTTATTTAAAAAATCCATTCCTGCAATCATTTCGGGTTCTAAGTCTTTTACTACAAAACGTCCACTGTTTTCTGTATTCTTTCAATCTTAAGCTTTAGTTGTAATATTTTGTAATTTACTAGTTCCGAATCGTAAGCACAGTGTATACGTCTTTTTGTCTTCTTTATTTTGATATTTTCCACATTTTTGAGTACGTCTTATTTAATTACATTGACTCGTGCTCCCGTATCCAATAGACATCGTACTTTTTTATTCTTTATTTGAAATTCTATACTAGGTCTCCCTTTCAGTTCTTCTTATTCTATTTTAAGCTTTGATACTTTCATTATCTCTGTGCTTTCTTTATCTTTTTCTGTGATCAAACTGTCACATTTCTCATTGTGTATATCGTTTTCACCATCTAATATACACAATTCTTGAGTAATATTTTCAACAGCATCTCATACACAACATACGTCATCATACAAACAATCATTCATATAGTCAAACATACACCTACATTCGTTTCTTAGTGAAGTGCACTGATCACTTCTCCCTGTGACCGTGCCTCCTCGTTTCCCTCTTCGTCTCTGAAATTTTTCTTGTTTGTAATATTTTCTTTTCTTGTTAGACTTCCCCTTTTATTCGATCTTTCCGACATTCTTTCCCACTCGTCATCGGAGTCTTCTAATTCTGCTACTTTGTCTCTTCTATTCGTATATCCCATCCGACCTCTGTACTGTGTGTTTGAGTATTCTTTTCGTTCATTTCTTCTAATCCTTGTATCTTCTCTACCAGATTGTTAGCGTTCTCTAAATCTGTTTGGATTCTCATAACATTGTGTTCCTACATGTCACTTCTTATTAAATTGGTTGCATTTAACATTTGGACATTCCCGTCTCACATGTCCTTCTTCATGGCAGACCCGAGATATGATCCTTCTCACATTAAAATTTCTTCTTGGTTCTTCGATCTTTCTCTCTTCGTATCTTTGTATCGGTCTTCTTGTTCTATATTCTACTTTCTTCCATTCTTTATTTTCCTTTGACATGTATGCGTCCACTCTTATATTCCTGTCTTTCAGCTCAAATTCGTAAATTTTCTCTTGGATATTTTTTATATCTTCTGCTTTTGTGGCATTTCTCAGAGTCATTTCAATCTTCTCTATCTTCGATAGCATTGGCGTACGCTAGATCTGAAAGTTGCTTTTTTCCTAGTTTTTTCTCAACTAGTTTTTCCACCAGTTCATCAATCTTTTTAAATATTTCTGATGGATTTTTATCCCAGATTCTAATCTCTACAGCTCTTTCATTATCATTAAAATATTTTTCTCTTTCGAGAATGCACTTCTAATTCTTGTTTCCCAGCTGCCTCCTTGTGTTTTCTCATATTTGTTTATCGCTTCTGGGGTCATGAATGCTGTAACTAATATTGCTTTTCTTTCTTACTTAAATCCCAAAATCTTTGAATATCTCTCAAAGCTTATTAGGAATTCTTCTAATTTTGCTTCTGACCCATCGAATATCTCCGGTCCCTTGATAATTGGTGTCACGTGGTCGTGTGGCGCCATATTAAGAAAATTTAAACAAGTCAAAGTTTAAATCTTTATTGCAATTACATTTAGAGTCATTAGGACTCTCAGAAGGTCTTTCATCGTTTGTCATCGTTCTAATTGGTTTTCTTATTTCTATTTTTAATCACAATTATTCGAACAATTTTTTAAAATATTTAACTTCTAAAAATATTAATTAAAAATAATAATTAGTACCATTTTTCAATAAATCCCAAAATAATAAAAATGTCATCAAATTATTAAAAATGCATTTAATTTAAAGTTTACTAAAAATTATTAAACTTAATTTTAATTCTGAAATTAAAAATGTGAACTTATAAAATGATTATTTTAATTATGTTCGAATAGTCGATCACTTTAAACTTTATAAAAAATACCAATTTCCATCTGGGTGGAGAATCACCATTCTAAATTCAACATACTTAAATCAACATACATCTTCAATACATTTACACATTCAAACAATTTAAAATATTCCTCACAATGTAAAAAATTCCTCTTTGTAAAAAATCAAATAGTCCGTAAATATTTTTTTATCTTGTCAATAAATAGATTGTTTTCAAACAAACGTTATACTTATTTTGACTAGAAATATTTAGTAAGTTTAAGGAACAATATTTTGATGGAGGAGCCATCTGACTTTAAGGCAATCTATATCGACTACAGCAAATAAACGTGGTAATGTCAAGTGGCGAATATGTAAAGTTTTAATGCTTAAAATTCAATAATAACTACTATTTGAAATTGAGTTCTGATCTTTCTGTCATCCTTCACTAGATAAAAACTAGCTCATTTGGTCTTGCAAGGGTTTGGTGGATTACAGTGAAACGGAGATGTAAATACCGCTTCTGAAAACGTTTTCGTCTTTCCATTAGTAAGAATTTCCAAGAATAACTTGTTGATTTTATAAAAATAGTTTTACATAAAATTATGTTTATTTCGATATGCGGTTTCTTTTCTAAAACAATGTCTAAAAATGCAGACTTTGGTCAATTTGAATCATATTTCTACTTTTAAATGCTCGATTATGTAGTGCTTATGTATTATGGAATTACATTACAATCGTTATTTTATATGTTAGACTAAAACGTATTTTTAGAAAAAAATGTCATATTTTTCACAATCAACACCAAGGTTTAATTTTTCAATGGGAATATCAATACGGTTTTCAAAGAGCAAATTCTCCAATTTTCTACAGATTTTCCATTGATTCGATTCTGTGACCTCACATTTCAAGCTATTTTCTCAATGACTCATGTAAAAGAATGCTTTTGTACAACAAGTATAGTTCATAGTTGCGCGGTTTTTGCCTAATGTTTCAAATATCAGATTGATGTTGTAATAAGAATTGAGGCTTCCCTCCAAAATGATACTCAACATACAGTGAACAAAAAAGTATGGAAACATGAGATTATAATTTTTTATTTCGTTTATTATTTTTCTCTGAAAGTGGTATGAATCTTTCCTTGAGTGCTTTCTGGTACAGTTTTATGTGAACTTTCCAACGGTATAATCAGCGAAACCATCCGAGGGTTTCGAGACACATTTTTTCTAAATTTAATGAAAAAATTCCCAAATTTTGGGTCAAATAAGTATGGAAACATTTATTTATTTCCAGTTATACTGAATAAATACAGACGGAATGATAAGTAAATGGCAACTAGAATTTACAGCAAGATACATAATTAATATTTTGTAGGATATCCACCAGCATCAGAAACTGTTTGAAAAATGACGTGGCATTGAGTCCACAAGGCGTTCACAAATGCTAACAGGAATCTCAGGCCAAATTTCCCGCATTTTTTCATACAACTGATTTGCATTCGAGAAATGATGAGCTCCAAGACGTCTTCCGATCTCATCACAAAGATGTTCAATGGGATTGAGGTCTGGCGACTGTGATGACCATTTCAGGACATTGATTTTATTCTTCTCAAACCATTCTGTTAGGAGTCTTGATGAATGCTTCGGATTATTCTCCTGTTGAAATGTCCATTTTCGAGGCATTTTCACTCTGGCATCTGGCAACATTGCTTTTTCAAGGATTGCTACACAAATCGATCCATGATGCCATTGTTCCAGATCTTGAGAAAGCTCCCCAAATGAGTATTTATCCACCTCCACGCTTGACAGTTAGTTTTTGGTACAACGGATTGTACTTTTCTTCACTTGGACGCCAAACTTTACATCGGCCATCAGAACCAAAGAGGATGAACTTTGATTCATTAGACCAGATCACAGTAGACCATTGCTGTGTAGTCCAGCCAATATGCTCTTTTGCGGAAGCAATTCTTTCCCGGTGATTCTTAACAGAAACATACTGCATTTTAGCCGGTTGGCGTGCATGAAGTCCAACACTCTTTAGACGGTTTTGAATAGTTTGTTTACTCAAGTGGTGAATGTTCAAACTGTCTTGAGTGGCTTTGGCAGTCAAGAATGGCCTTGTTTGGCCTTTTTCATGATAGTTCGATCCATGCGTTCGCCTGTTTTTTGCGAGGTTGCTCACATTTTTTAGCATTTTCAATGCTTCCACAGCTTTGGTACTTTTTAATTACTTTAGCAACAGTACTGTGCTGTACTCCGAAAGCCTTCACAATCTCAATTTTCTTCATTTCACCATTCATAAATAAGTTTACCATCCTTTTTCGAAGATCGCTCGACAAATACTTTCTCGTAGGCGTGGTACTGTTGTGTTGTAAATGAAGTTCGTTCAAAATAAAAATGAAATGACACATTTGTGACACTGGTTATATAGTATCGCGGAAAATTCCAGAAAAAATATGCATTAATTGATGCAATTGATTACTTGATTTTTCCATTTAGTTTCAAATAATGTTTCCAGACTTATTTGACTCAAAACTTGGGAATTTTTTCATTAAATGTATTAAAAATGTGTCTCAAAACCCTCGGAGGGTTTCGCTGATTGGAAAGCTCATATAAAACTGTACCAGAAAGCACTCAAGGAAAGATTCATACCACTTTCAGAGAAAAAATAATAAACGAAATAAAAAATTATCATCTCATGTTTCCATACTTTTTTTGCTCACTGTCTTTGTAATCCCTAATAGTATGATTTGCAGTTTGTTCGGCCGAAAAATTACTCAGTTCTCTTTCTCATATTCTATTTTCGAGACAAATTATTTTGGGTAATCTTCCACTTCTGGTCCACAATTTCACTATTTTCTCCCAAGCGTTTTCACTAACCTCTCATTTCATCAGTTGTGAAACTTGATCAGATAGAATACATCCAAAATGACGGAAATATTTTCCGAGAAACAAATTTACACCAATTTAGCAAAACTTCAATTTTCATCACCTATGTATTATTACTCAAATTATCTTAAAGTTTCAAAATGCGAATAAATGAAATTCATTTTAAGAATTAACCGGTAAAACGTCAACTCAGTTGTTGCAACACGCATTGGATGCACTGAAAGATCTCATTTCTCGTAAAAATATCGATTTATTTTCGGAAATATCAGTACAAAGTTCTGTGATGCCGAAACCGGGCGCAGAACAAGTCAAATCTCGAGCTCTATTGATCCCGTTAACCAAAGATGGAAATATTCGTGACCAAACGTCCATAGCTAGAATGATTTACCGTAATTGTGATATTGGATCTAGTAAGTCTTGAATAAATGATATTTCAAATATTCTTTTATAAATTATAAATCAGTTCTCAACCACTTAATTATATTTTAAAGATATTTTTCTATTCGAAAAATATTTACTGATACATCAGGAAATTTCAATTGTTACATTTCTGGATAATAGAGAAGCATTTACACCAGATTAAATTTTAGAGTGGTTAGCTTCCGTATTTGTACCTTCATTACTTTAGTTTGTGTTAAAGAAGAGTTGCTTCAATTCTTTTAGTTCTCTAATATATCTTCTCATTGTCGGCGTATGAATAATATTAACTTAGTTTACAAAACATATTATTATTACAATTATAATTACAACAATTCTCAATATACTTTCACTACTTCTTGATATAACTCTTGATTAAAATGTATATCTATTTTAATTTCTATTTATTTACATAAATTTTAATTATTAATAGAATTAAAAAAAACAATGGTACAAATTGAACGTCAGATTTATTAAAATAGATTTTAAAATGTAGCCAAACATTTAATGACTAAAAAGCATTCATTATTTTATTACCTACAGAGGGAAGGTACAAAAACTAAGAATAAGATCCAAGTAGATCTTAATGTCCATCGTCCATCTGTTTTGCGCAGATCTGCACACTTTTCTGCTCAGTGTCACATCACTTGATTCTATTTGCTCAGAAATATCGAATCTCAGTCCGTGAACAGACATAAATGTACAGGAGTAAACGTCATCTTTCAGTAAACTAAAAGGAAGAAGTCTACAAGTGTTAATTTAGACTACATAACTGACCACAATAACTGACCCCTTCTACTAATCAACTTTTCTGTAAAAGTTTTGTTAAGAAATTCACGCACATCAGTTGCAAAATTCGACCGAATACCATTTTGCTAAAAATACGTTATCATTATTAACATTACAGAAGTGTATAGGATTTGGATAGAATATTGTACATCACCCTCCATAAAGCCAGGATATCGCAGCATCCGACTGCCATATCTTCTGCTCACTAAAGTTATTTTAACCGAAAAAATGCATCTGTGGACGACAAAAAATTCATCTTAAGAGATTTTTCAAGAGCAAAGAGCCTTCTGGAGAGATGGTATCATGTAAATGCATAAACGTTGGACCAGATTGATACAAAATAATGGGCAATATCGTTAATAATAAAGTTTTTAATAATAAAGCTTTTTATGTTTAGCGTTTTATTTGAATGCGCCTCAATGAAATGATAACTTACTATTTAACACTCTGTATTTCGGTGGATATTCTATTCATACATATGTAACAACAATTAGAGCAAATATATTTGATCCGTTTTCAGAATGTTTCTAACTTCTGTTGCTAATGTTTCATAATGACAACTGATTTCGGTGAATTAATTTATATAGTTATCAAAAATAAATATATATCGCTTTGACTTTCCTTCAAAACTCACTGTTTTTGCTGTGTTGAAAATGTCAAATTTTGTGTTAACTAAGAACCAT
Source organism: Girardia tigrina (assembly GCA_001938485.1). Taxonomy (NCBI): domain Eukaryota; kingdom Metazoa; phylum Platyhelminthes; order Tricladida; family Dugesiidae; genus Girardia; species Girardia tigrina. Next base: position 78,440 of record MQRK01208692.1, on the reverse strand, counting down.
TAGTGAAAGATTTTATTTTCCTCTTAATTAGAAGAAAAGTGCAACTGAGCGCATCAAATACTTTTAAAAAGTAATTCTAACAAATCTCCAAATTATAACTCATATATGAAATGGTGATTTCTTTCAAGAGTGTAACCTTTAAAGAATGGTGATTTCAGACTTTAATATGACGAAAGAAATCTGAAGGATGGATGAATTGTTCGATGAATATCCAAATCAAGAGCAAACGGAGCTTGATGACTAATTGGGAGTTATGCAACATTGACATTCTAAGATTGAAATCTATGATTTACATTTTTAATTCGGCAATTAGAATATAGTCATTGAGAGACAATTTTCACTTGCGAGCAGTTGATTCATGAATAGTGACTGAGGATGAGAACTAGATATGTCACAAAAGAGTGTATTTAACATTGAGCTGCTGCAACTGATTTCTTTAAACCTGGCGTCTCTAGAAAAATAACCGGAATACTAGCGAAGCGTTGCAAAATTATTCTTCTACACTGTAACACTCGGCCCAATGTTACTAAAGTTGTATAAAATTACTTGAAATTGCTTAAGTTGGTTATTTTATTGCAAAAACGGTATTCATCGAACATTGTTTCTTTTGATTACTGCTTTTTCCGACGGATGCAACACGGATTGGTAGGTTACCTGGTCACTTCTTTGGCAAAAATAAAAAAAACAGTTGATATCATCAATCATCGAGACATTTCTTCAAAATAAATTAAAAAATTTATCTTAGAAATGGAAAAATTTAATAGTAATGAAAGATATTTTTATTAATATTTTCCTTCATTTTGCTATGACTTAAATTCATTCTTGACCTCGAAAACAGGCTGAACTAATTTGCACTTTGAATACTTTCAACAGATTATGTCACAAGAAACATTCTTCAAGAATGTTCAAAATTACTCCAATAATTTAGAATCGGTTATTTTCATGAAATGCCTACTACCTAATGCATGTCCACTTAGAGCGAGGAGAAGATTTTCAAATTTATTGACGTTAGACCCATTACAAGAATATTTATAGACATGATTGGAACATAAGCTCAAATGAGCTCAAGTTTCGTGATCAATTGATCTGAAAAAGAAGATATAAATTAAAAAAATTAATATCGATAAAATACCCTAATGAAGTTTAATATTTATTAATTAATACCTCCAAGAAATTGTCAGTATTACATTGGATATGAAAATTTAGGACAAATCATATGAAATGATGATATTTCCTGTTATTATCTCGAATTAAAATTATTTAATGTTAAAAAAAATACAATCAACCCGATTTGTTTAAAAAAACATTTCAACGCTTGAAAATTTGAATCTTTATATATATATATATATATATATTTAATAAAAAATCTATTTGAATTTTAAGAACGCAAAAAATGTTTCAATTAATATTATGGTGTCAAGTTTGAAATTTGTATGAGTAATTACGATAAATAGGTATAATTTGACAATTGCTTAACATTTTGTTGCTCAGTTTTTGTTGTTTGATTGCTACATATCTTGGCTATTAAATACACCATAAAAATAATTAAAATTATTGATAACTTGTCGGATCCATCATAAAGTATTTATGATTTATCGCTAACGTTTGCTGTTATAAAGCAATTAATATTGAATCACTTGATAAAGTGAAAAAGTGTGACAAGTGGATCCACATCAGTTGAATTAAAAGTAGAAACTAAAGCGTTTGGATGCTTGCTTGGTGTTGCTTTCTCATTATACATGTGATCACTTTTTGAATCGAATCGTCAGTTGTGATGAAAAGTTGATCCAGTGTGATAATCGAAAACTTTCAGCAAGCTAAGTGGATACAAATGAAGCACCGAAACACTGTTCAATGTAAAATATTTATTAAAAGAAGCTGATGGAGAGTAAAATTTTGTTGTTTTAAAAAGTTGTTTTATTGGGTTGTTCGGAAGGTCATTTCGTTTTTTTAATACTTGTTTTAAATGTATTTTTTATATTAATAATCATTGACTATATTATTTATTTTAGCAGTTGGTAATCAATGTTAGATTTGGAAAATTTTGGAATAATTAAAAACATTTATATTTGATTTTTGACCTATCAAAGATGGAAAGCAAGAATCAGCATTTACGGCATATATTACCTTTTTACTTCCGAAAAGGTAAAAATGCTGTACAAGCAAGAAGAAAATTATGCGAAGTGTATGGAGAAGATGTGTTGACAGAACGCCAATGTCAAAACTGGTTTAAAAAATTTAGATCCGGAAATTTTGATGTTGAAGATTCTTCACATTCCGGAAGGCCCGTTGAGGCCGACGAAGACATAATATAGGCATTAATTGATTCAGATCGGCGAATAAAAACTCGTGAAATTGCCCAGACATTACATTTATTTAATTCGACCGTCCATGATCATTTGAAGCGCCTAGGTTTTACATCAAAACTCGACACATGGATTCATCATAATCTCACCGATCGAAATTTATGCTGTCGTTTAGACATCTGCGATATACTTTTCAAACGTCAAGAAAATGATCCATTTTTGAAGCGCATCTTCACTGGAGATGAGAAATGGGTAGTCTACAATAATGTAAAACGCAAGAGATCTTGGAGTAAAAAGATCAACCTGCTCAAAGCACTTCGAAAGTTGACATTCATAAAAAAGTGATGCTATCTGTTTGGTGGGATTTCAAAGGAATAGTATTTTATGTGCTTCTTCCGGATGTCTACTGTCATCAGCTGGACAAATTAAATGAATCCCTTAAACACAAAACGCCAGAATTGATCAATAGAAAAGGTGTAGTGTTTCACCAAGATAATGCCAAACCTCATACAAGTTTGGTAACTCGCCAAAAGCTTTTACAGCTTGGGTGGAACATCATGCCTCACCCACAATATTCTCCAGACCTCGCACCTTCTGATTATCATTTGTTCCGGTCTCTACAAAATTATTTAGATGGTAACACTTTTGGATCAAATGAAGATGTTAAAAATCACCTGGAAAATTTTTTTAGCAGTAAAGAACAAATATTTTATGAACGTGGAATCATGTCACTGCCAGGAAGATGGAAGAAGGTATTGGACCACAATGGTCAATATGTATTTCAATAAAATATTTATTCGTCATAAAAATTTGTCTTTTACTTTAATACAAAAAAACGAAATAACTTTCCGGACAACCCAATATAATAAAGATAAAATTTGAGTAAAATGATTTCTGATATTGACGTCACAAATACTTCTCATATGGCGACCACGACAGGTCGTCTACCACAAGTGTAATCCATTATGACTTCATGGCACCTAGTCGTTGATCACATCAGATGTTTACTGCAACTAATTGGCTTTTATGATGCGGAAACTTAAATATAATCAGCCGCGTTTGGTAAACAGGTCGACTCACATCTTGCACTACGACAATTCAAAAACCCGTACTGCACCTGACACCGTGGCAAAACTACAGGAACTTAAGTTGGAACTTCTGCATCAACCTCCATAATCATCATACCTTGACCAAAATGACTATTTCTTACTCAATTCAAATAACTTTATTATAGGAAACAATTCAATTCTGAAGATGCCGACAAAATGGCCTTTCAAGAATATATAGATTCTCGCCCACCAAACTTTTCTTTAAATGGCCTCAACAAGCTGCCGCTGAAATGGCAAGTGCGTCGATAATGATGGGCATACTTTGATGATTAACATAAATATTTGGATTGGTAAATTATCAAGAAAATTTGGATTTTGTTTTTACAAATTTCATAATTAAGAACGTAATAACATTGAAATAAAAAACATAAAAAATATATTTGTACAAGTTTATTTGAGAAAAGAAGTAGTATGCAAATTGTAGTTTGATATTAATAGAAAATAAATATTTGAATACATGGGATAAGACAGTGAAACATGATTTTGTCGATAGTATACCAAGAAAACTTGATGCTTTCACGTACGCGGGTCTTTCTCAGTAATTATTATTTGGACAATGGACATTATTGATTTTTTATGGAATAGACAATGGCTATAACAATTTAAAGTTATGCATTTTGGAAATTTGTGCAAAGTTTTACTTATTACCTTTTGAATAAATTATTTTTTTTAAGTTGAAGAATTTAATTTTGCAAACTTTTCTTTTTAAATATTTTTTAATAACCTAAACAATAAATTAACAAAATTTGCGGATAAACACTTTCTATGAAAATACAATATTCATTATTAACCACATCAATACAATTTCTTATTATATATTATTACAAATAGAATTGATATTACAACAATTTTTCAAATCATTTTCACTATACGAGATCTTTCTTAATTAATATTTTTTTCTGAAGATTATTCTAGTTTTTGAAAACAAATGGAAAATATTTGTACTTTAAAGTTATATTAAATTATTTTCAAACATGAATAGTAGGAATCAAAGAAAATACCAATCATCCATCTGTGTAGGAGAGACACAATCCGAATCAACATACAACATGCACAATATCAACAAACAATTCAGAACATTTCTCACATTCATTATTTATTTTTTATGAAACTACTTATAATTTTCTTACATTTGATGGTCTAGAAAGTATCATGATCCCATATTACATCAATGGAAGGGAAAGGGTTAATATCAAATATTTGAAACATTTCTTTTATTTTCGTCATCGATCACCTCTGATATTTTTAAGTCTCCATTATTTTTTCTTACTGAAACACGTTTTATAGATCACAAACTACAATTCATGGCTTATAAACAATATATAAATACTTTAAAAATTAAATGGAATTGAAGATAGCAATTAAATTTTTGTATGATATTTCGATAAATCAGATTTAATATTTTCAAATTATCGTTAAAATTGAAATCAAAAATTGATATTAATGTTATAATTGAATGTACAAAGTAATCTAAAAATATATTAAATTAAAATAATTCATTTGCTTAAATTGCTGTTTCAATTTTTTTTGCCAGAAGATTACTAAGGAAAGTTGTACCATTCGTTGGATCTTAGTTTGTAATTTTGATATCTAAAAGCATTCAAATATAATATATAAAAAAATCTTTATTAACCCCTTACTGCATGATTTTTTTTTATTTTAATAAAAGAATATATAATATAGGAAAAGAAAAATAAATATATAAGTATTTTTTTTATTTTTTAAACAAATGATTTTTTCATGTAGAATATCCAAAAAACAGTTTGATCCACATATGACAAGCTATGCAGTTAGGGTAATAAAATTATGAAAAATTATTTTGGATCATATATGGACCACTATGTGGTAACATAACACTGTCATCTTTTCGCACCTGAATCGCATCTTACCTCGATGACATTCGTAGAGTCACATTGAGATTTTTATATCCAGTAAAGAAGGTAGATTAATAAATCCAGAGGTCCTAGAAAACATCGTTATGATGCTTGATATTTGTTAAAATTCAATTTCTTTTTGATTTAAGAGATATATTCTGTTATTTGTTTGTTTAATTGGAAAGTCTTTAATTTGGTATTTGTAATCAAGGTCTTGATAATGATTGTGTGGTTACTGGCTGCAAATATGTTTCTCCGAGACATGCGTCTATATGCTACCTTGACAATCATTTCACATTTGAGTTAGTCAATTATAGCCGTTATGGAACCGTCGTAGACGACCTTCTTTACTATAATGATGTATCAGAAAAGGATTATCATAAATCTTGTCAACCAAATCAAAACATCAGAGACTTGAGGAACTTTCTCGGTACCAACGATAAGGCTGCACGGTTTAATAGCAAAATAATTTTAAAATCTATGAAATCGCAACGTGATATGGTAAGTTTTCTAATTTATTATATTTATTTATTTCAATAATTATTAAAGATTCCGTTTATTGGAAAATTTACGTCTCCAACATTTTAACAAATACTAAATTAATGGGAACACTGTTAATTAACTTTTAATTGATAACATTTTAGAGTAATTTAAGGTGTTGCAAGTCTTTAAACATTAATAATTTTTATTCTTTAAACAAAAGAAATGACCAACAAGAACTTTGAAAGTAAAGACTATCGTTTTATATTGTTAGAATTAATGTTCTTGTCAATTCTTGGTTTCTATATTGACACTTATTTTTATTTCGGTTCGAAAAACTGGTGGAATTTATTCTCACCTAGACATTTTTTTGTTAACATCGAGCCGAACATGTAATATTCAGATGATAAGAGATTCAGACTGTATGATGGGCGAAGAAGAACTTTGATGTCGATATCATATTTGTTTTACCCGAGAGTTGTTCTTGTAAAGTTCACTGAAACATTGTAATGCAAGAGAAGTTCAATGTTGAGATTTCCCTGGGGTAAATTTATTTGGAATTTCTAGATACTACATATTGTTGAGAATAATGAGCTCCAGGTTCTACTGAACTTGTGTATGATTGGTATTTCACTGCTTGTACTAACGTCTCAGTCAAAGTTTTTAAAGGACTTATGCTTTTCTGCTGTTGTAGTGTAACAGGTTATTCCTTGACCTATTACTGATCCAAATGTTGTGGACTGCAGTTTATGATCTGAGTCCTTTTTTTCCAATAGTAACGATTGACTTGAATTCCAATGTTTTAGCCCCACATCGTTATACTGTAAAATGAATAAACTACGATTGAAGTTGCTTATTTACTTACCGGAAAACTGAAGAGTGAAGAATATACATGGTATACAATTTGAGACGACAATTTTAAAATTTCCTTTTGCCTTGAAACATACTGCTGCAGGTTTCTCGTTACCTCACAAAATTTTTGTTTTTTTGTCAAACATTGATTGTTTGTGAAGAGAGCATTGCTTAATAATCGCTCATCTGATGCTGCTTAAATGAATTTCAAACCAAACTCATTTCCTTCCTCAATACATCGATCACTAAGCAAACGGTACTGTTGCATTTTGTGTGGTATTAGTGGTATTATTCATTCTTTCGTATCCTTTGAACTTTGACATAGTCTTTACATCTGCTGATAATGCTCTGCCGCTGATGTTTGGGTTTGCTTTAATCAGTTCTTGCAACTGCTCAATGTCTTCTGCACTAAACATTTTTGAGGAAGTCTTGAAAACGTTGGAATTAGCTGTCTCAATAAAATGGATGATCATCTCAACTGTTTTGTAATTTGGTGCACTTTCCATCTTAATTTGAAACCGTAAACAATAAGCTCTAATATCACAATTTTGATAACATTCATGAGATCGACTTTATCACAAATTTGCAACTCCATCATCTAAAATGACTACAAATTGTGTAATTGAAACAAAATCCCCACATACAATAAATAAATTTTAAGTAAAATAAATGTAATGTGTAAAGTCAATTTGTCGTTTCAAATGATCACCGTGTCATTGTTGCTTTTAATGAAAAGTATTGAATTTTGTAGAAGACAAAAGAAGCTGTAAAATAAAATCCAAATGGTACTGTTGCCAAATGACCAGTTATTAAACCAACGTTAGTTTCCTCAACCGGAATCATATAAAATACGATTGTTAATCATCTCGATATTCGCCCATAAGATTATTTATAATAAAAAATGTAATAATATATAATTTCTTAAAGGTCTAGAAGTGCACATTAAAATTATTTAAGCCTCAAGATTGTGGATGATTTATACCTTTGATTTATAATTAGTGATTCGGTATAGAGGATGTTAGATATAGAGGATTAAGTTGTTGTAAATGTATTTTCTGTCCAATTATGATTCCTATTTTCATGTGACATCCTCCTCGTTGAGTAGATTATTACATTTGAACACAACCATTAAGTTTTTTAACATGTAACTTAAATCCAAAAATCGAAATTAGTTTTAATATCTAACATCACAGTTGTATTTATATAATCTAATTAAATGTTTAACATACTTTTTGATAAGGGTAGCAAGACTGGTTGTGATAAAAAATAATTTTCATTACTTCTAAAAATTATTCTTTATGAATTATCAGTTTTCTAACTTGAATGGTCTTATTAACACGTGAAAAAAAAGTATATTTTCTATGGTTTAAGAAATGCTTCGAATCACAAAACAACTATTTTGTGTCTTATTTAAACATTGGTATTTAAAATATTTAAAAACCTTCACGAAAGTTACTAATAAACTCCCTTAAGAATTAATCTTATTTTCTTTGTAACTGCTTCAACCAAGTTCTCGTCCATATTAGTGGTGCCACACCAGTGGTATAAGAAATTGTTGTGATTAGGGGTTTTATACTTTGGTTCAGTCACGAATCATCTTATAATATTACAAATACATGTCCGAAATATCATGGCAGCATTGTTTTAATTGATATGTTCTTTACAAAAATAGATTCTTAGAACAAGAAATTTTTACCATAAAAATTTTCAAACGAATGCTTATAAAATTATCAATGGAATAACATTATAATCTTAATTTTTTTTAACTAAGTCAACTTTATCCTGAACTCGAGGTATTTATGTTTAATCAAGAATCCCAGTTTATATTAGGGTGAACCAAAAGTCTTCGTATTTTTTATTCAAAATTTAAACATAATTTTACAACAAATAAAAAAACATTTAAGTTTCAAAGTAAAGAATCTATAGCTTGAACCCATCTATGGGCAAGTTGTGCGATCCCGCTGCGGTACCAATCCTTGTTCTTAGAAGCGAAGAACTGGTGACACCCGTTTTCGACCTCGGCCAGATTATTGAAGCTGCGACCACGAAGAAAGTGTGCCATAGAATGGAAAAGGTGATAGTCGGATGGCGCAAGATCCGGACTATACGCTGGGTGTGGAAGAAGTTCAAAGGCTTCGAGATTTTTGATTTTTTCCTTTGTTTGTTTGGCGGCGTGCGGTTTTGCATTGTCCTTCTTCTAGAAGAACTCGCTTTCGATTGATCAAAGCGGGGTATTTCTCGCCAAGTGCCGTATACATTCGATCAAGTTGGGTACAGTAAAGGTCAGCGTCGATGGTACGACCATTTGGAACGAGCTCGAAGTGAATCACGCCTTCGAAATTCCACAAAACACACAAAAGTGCCTTCCTTGAGAAACGATCTCGTTTCGCTACCGGTTTCGCTTTTTGTCCGGTGTCCAACCATTGATTTTTTTGGTCTAGATTACTGAAGTAAACCCACTTTTCATCGCAAGTTACAATTCGACGGATGAAACGGTCATCGCGCGGATTTTAAAGCATTTTTTGACAAGTTTCGATACGCTTTTCGGCTTGAATTTGTGTCAATTCATGAGGCACTTCTCGACATCGTCTATTGACCTTGCCAAGAGCGTGAAGGTGTCATACAATGGATGTTTGAGGAATATCGGGTTCGGCCGACAATCTGCGAGTACTTATTGACTGATTTGTCTCGACGGCTTCACGAATTGCTCCGGAATCTACGGTGATAGGTCGGCCTGAACGTGCATTGTCTCCGAGGTCAATGTCGCCTTCGTTGAACCTTTTGAACCAATTTTGTGCAGTACGATTTGAGACCACATTATCGCCTTCAACTTTGCATATTTTCTTTGTTGCTGCAGTTGCGTTTAAGCCCTGTTTCCAGTAATGGCGTAAAAGAACACGAATTTCAAAATTTTCCATGATTTTTCTAAAAGACCATAAAAATTATATTAACGACTAATTAGAATTTTTAATATATATTGTGATAGAGCAGTTCAAGAGCTTTAAAAACATAACACATATAAAATGTCTTTATTTAGTAATAAGAAACAATTGAACAAAAAGACGTAGAAAATACGAAAAGACTTTTGGTTCACGTTAATATTATATTTTTGACTATCTTTGTAATTGTGTAGTATTTATTTTGCAACAAATTTTTTTCATGTCTCAAAAATGAAAGTTCTGACAATATAATAGACGTTAATATAATATTTTACATTTATTTATTCATTTTCCCATCTTTCCCGCTGAATATTTAAATAAATTGTTACATTTTTTCCAGACCTCATTAACAAAACATACAATGTTACCAAACATATCCGGTGAAGTGACCCAGAATATTGACTTTCTGTTATATTTTCCATTGAATTTATAAAACAAATTAGAAATATATAAAATTTAAATTGTCATTTTTCACTTAAGTTTAAAATTTATTGAAGGCGTTTCGTTGGTATAAAATATAGTGGAATTGATATTATTCCATATTGACTATTTCGCTACTTACAGACAAAAGTAGGCTTGATTTTTGTATATCCTGTGAAATATTTTCTATTCCTTTGAGACAAAAAATTATTCACAAGTTCATAAAATATTTTTAATTAAAGCATTCCTAGAGTAATTTTTGGTAACTTGTCTCTACCAACTTTTTAATAAAACTGTAAAATAATAGTTAGAGTAATGAGAAAGGAGGTCAATGATTTATTTGCTTAGACTATTCCGGATGATGCCCGGACCTGGATTTATAGTAACTAGTTCTGTAATGAGATTATCGATGAAAAACAATGTAAGGAGTGACAGTTGGAATCTCAATTCTTCACGGACTAAAGCTGGGTTGTTTCCCTGGGATTAGAGTCCTGTTTAAGGACAACTGGTAATTATATCGCGAAACACGGGGATTATCATTTCAAATTTGATAACCTTATTAATAGAAATATAGTTTTAATGCCAACTGTAACGAGCTAAAGAATTTTTATTCGTTTTCTTATGAAATTTATGTTTTATTTTTTGTTTCTATTATTATTACATAAACATTCTTCAGGACAAGGATATCATGAATTGTAGCTGTACTGAATATGGGTACACGAATTCCGGTAATAATAATTGCATGGAACAAGGTTGGGAATCTACAGCCCCATTAAAATTCGGTTCGGTCATTCGAATCGGTTGTCAGACATTCATTTTCGCTAAAGTTAATCACAGTCTTCAACCTTACTTAACCGATCCAATCTCCACTCATCCTTCGCCCATATCCAGTGATTCTGTTGAAAATAAATTAAATCCCGATAATAATACTATTCCAAATAACAAATCATCAATTGAAGCTTTAAATGAAAAAAAAGAAATTCACACTGAACCTTTAAAAGAAGCGAATAATGTTCACAAAGAGACAGAAAAAACCATTACACCTCCGGTAAAATCTCCGTCAAATTCTCTTTCAAAAGAAGACAAAGAAGAAATCAAATTGGAATCTTTGTGAAATCGCACCGAGAACAATACCGTAGAAATATATATATATATATATATATATATATATATTCAGACAAAATAAAGCAACCAAACAAGAATGTAAAAACCAATCACAGCAAATAATTACCAATCGAGAACTAAGAGAGCAGCTATTTTGAAAATAAATATTTATCGACATTTTATTTCAATAAAAATTGATAATCGTAACTGCACATTTATTATAAAATGCGTTGAAAATATTTAATATTTTTTTGTGTAAATAAGTTCTTTTTGCCCATTTTCGAGTAGTATTTTTATTGAAATTGTAAATGGTGTTAATAATTGGATTCTATTATTATTATTATTATTATTACATTATTACATAATATAATACATATTATTATTAACATTATTATTATAAATTACGTTATTTATAATAATATTGCTATTTATTTGTTACTCTAATCATTGTTGTTAATAATGTTAATAATGTGATTATTTGAGATTCTCGGCGATTGTCGGATGCCATTACAATGATCATCTGTTCTAATAATTATAATTATAATGTATTTTAATTGTTTTCTTTTTCATAAATTTTTTTGAGTCTTGTTATTAAACAAAACAATGAAAAGTGTAAAACTTTGTAAGTTTTTTGGAACAAAAAATTGTAAATCTAAATGATGGTGATATATATATAAATATGCCATACACATATATCTATTACAAATAAAAAATTATTAAAGATATTATTTAGTTGGATTAATTAGTTAGATTGTTTGTTGAATTAATTTAGACGATTCTTCAGCCATCTTTTACCTGTGCCATATACGTGTTATGGCGAATTTGTGTAATTGCCAAATTCGTGAATTAGGTAAAATTTTTACCGAATTTACGAATTAGGCAACCGACTTGATGAATTCACGAACTCGGCAATTTTTTTAAAATTTTTTTTAATTCAATTATGAAATTTAATATGAAAAAATACCGATTTTGATATGAGAAATTATCGATTTAAAATGAAAAATTGTCGATTTAAAATGAAAAAATATCGATTTAATACGAAAAATATTAATTTAATATTTAAAAAAGCTTTTAAAATACAATCGTTTGCAATTCAGCTTGCCAACAAGGAAGAAGTTTAAATAACTATGGATAAAAATTTTACATTTGGAGTCTATTTTTTAATATTTAATTTATTTTTTCATATTAAATTGATAATTTTTTATTTTAAATACATATTTTTTTCATATCAAATACATAATTTTACATTAAATTGATTTTTTCATATTAAATTGATATTTTTTCATTATAAATACATAATCTTTCCTTTAAAATTGAGAAATTTTTATATTAAAATGAAAATTATTCATATTGTCAGTGATTTCGGCAAAAATTGACTAGTTCGTAAATTCAGCAATTACACAATTTTAACAAACTGTTGCCGATTACACGAGATTTTGAACGACTGTCGTCAGTGGATTAAATAGACGGACAATATCCGATCAGAAATTTTAATTTCTATCGATCATAGAAATCGATATTTCTATGGCTTTTTAAAATTTAATTTTTGATGCACTATATTAATTTATATTTTGCTAAATACGACAATTTTATTTGGTTCTATTCTGTCCACAACACGAGCGACACAAAAAAATGCGGACACTAATACTATTGGAGGTTGTTGATATGACAAAAAAATAAATCCCTCCATCCCTTGAATAAAAGTTAAAAATAAGACATTGACATAAAAAAAATAAAGATACATCATGCGCATACACGATAAAAAAATTAACAGAATGATAATAAAAAGTCTAGTGACAATTTAAGCGCAATTTCCTTATGTTAATCGGTGCCCAAATATTAAAACGTTTATATCAGTATTTGACTATGATTAATTTTTTGTTACCGAACGAAAGGATATTTTTGAAAACTTTCTTCGGCAATATTGTTCTAAATTATTGCAGGAATCGATTGGTAAATGTTTCAAGTCGCTATATAAAATTAATTAATTAATCCATATGAAATTAATAGTTGTCTATTAATTATTTAAACGTTTATATCAGTATTTGACTATGATTAATTATTTGTGACCGAACGAAAGGATATTTTTGAAAACTTTCTTCTGCAATATTGTTCTAAATTATTGCAGTAATCGATTGGTAAAAGTCGCTAAGTGGTCTGGTTGCCAAGATATAGGCCAAAAACTGCATTTTTTCGAGGTTTTTTGGCTTTTCCAGGAAATCAATAAAGGAATTCCGGGAATTTTTTTGGCCCACAATCATCCTCCGAACTTGCTTAACATATTTGCTTTTGGAACTAGCCCTCGATATTGCTTCGTTGAGGAGGAGATACGACTTAAAGCTGCGGACACACATCCACACAGAAATAACCAATTAATAATCGCAATTGTCAGTATGGAAATTGCACTAAAAATAAATTACCATTGAATCATACACCTTCCCCACACAAACAAATTTCAACAATCCGACTGTCAATAAAAAAACGATGTCTTGAGATGTATCACAATGTCAATCTCATCTGAGTAGGAGAGTCACAAATCTAAACAGCATACAAACAACACACTTACAACATTCAAAATTTTCACTCACATACACGAACGATTTAACCAAATTTACTTTTTCATAAATAATTATTGCAGTACATCGACGATCAGATAACGCAAATAACTGCATGAGCAGGGTCGGACTGGCTTAAACCAGCCCGGGAAATTTGATCATTGCGGCGGCCCACTCCATTAGTTTTATATAAATTTTTCAATAATTTAATATTACTACTTATTTTTAATTTAATTTTTATATATTTTTCTTTAGTTTCTATAAATATTTCATGTACAGGGTGACGCAAAATAAACTCCAAGGTACTTTTCTATTAGATCTTTTTATCCACCTACTTTTTTATAGGTAAAGTATACATTTTTAGAATCCTGAGCGTCGCCAAATTCTGATGGTATATAAAAAAAATCGAAAAAAAACATAAAAAATTAAAAAAAAATTTTTGAGAAGAAAAATTTAACAAGCTTTTTATTCCATAAAAGCATAACAACAATTAATTATCGAATTTCAACTTGTCCTCCATTTCTAAGAAAACATTCATGCAAACGTCGTCTGTAGTCGGCCACAACGCGTTCACGAAGTGCGTGGTCTCCACGGATTTCATTGGCAACTCCTTCAATCGCTGCTCTCAACTCTTCGAGTG